>CAUYSK010024348.1:0-66213 GCA_963575035.1 Avahi laniger
GGCCAAGGGGAGTGAAGTGGCATATGGAGCCCTGTGTGGTCTCTGAGTGCCCCCAGCAGCGGCAGTGGCTTTACTTGTCCCCTCTTGTTTTGGCACCAGGCTCTGTCCTAGCCTTTGTGCATAGTGTCTCCTATGGTCACCACGAGGCCCCAGCTCTGAGGTCGCGTCATCCTGTCTTATACACAGGGAAGGCAGGGCTCAGAGGTCAAGTAGCCTGGTTACGGTCGTCCGACAGAAGAGAAGGATTGGAACAGGGCCCCCTGCCCTTTCCATGCCCTCACCTTCCTTCCTCGCTGGTTTTTGAGCACCCCTCGCATAGAGGCCCCATTTCCGTGCTCCTGAATGCTTCCGTGATCGAGACAGACAGAGGCCTCCTTGGAGAGGTGGATGAACTAGCAAAACAGTCTAGGGACAGGGTAGTTTCATATACTGGGGAATGGTGGGAGAATGGGAGACAGGTGGTGGCAGGGGGTGGCATGAGGAGGGGCCAGGTGAACTGGGGCTTGAATGGTGAGGAGTGATCCCTGGGGCTTTGCAAAAGCTGGAGGAGGCCCTGCTGGCTGGAGTCTGGGGACTGTGTGGGGGAGAGTTGGAAGTTAGAGTTTTATTTGAAGCTTAACAGAGGTGTGACACCATCGCATTGACACTTCGAGGCTCTCTGGCTTCCCTGGGGGGATGGGCCTGGGCTGGTGGTGCCTGGATTGCAGGCTGAGACACCAGTCAGGAGCCCTGCTGTGTCCTGGTGACGAAGGCCACATGCCACAGCTTTCAGTCTCCTTGTGGGTTGTTGGGGGGGAAGAGATGGCAGCAGTGGTGTGAATGATGCTGACATGAGGCCTTAGGAGTCACATTTATGTTATTTCTTGGAAAAACCAATTCATTTTTGGAGAAGCTCAGCTGTCCCCCAGGAATGGAGGGTTTCTTCGGGAGGAGGCATGGCCTGGCTATTCATAAACATTGCTAGTGCGACTGCTGTGCCGACTTCTGCCGGGCCAGGGTCATGAAGCCCACCCCGGAGGTTCCTCCAGGGGCCATCGCCCTGTGAATGTGGGACCTGGGGCTTGGGAGGGCATGTGACCTCTGCCTCTGACTTCTGGAGACCTCCAGGGGCTGGGTTAGGGTTAGGATTGCAGGACACTGCCCGGGGAGAGTGTGGACCTCATGCTCTAGGCACACCCCGTGGGGAGGGTGTGCACACGGGTATCTCCAGCTCACTGCCCACGTCCCTCCCCCCTTGTCCCCTTGGCTCCTCTCTCGGTGTCTGTGGGGCCAAGCTAAAGGGGACAGAGGGCTGGACAGGCATGATGTTCTGGGTCACCCATGAGCCACAAGCTCTCAGAAGCAGCAGGGGAAGGGGCAAGTGGGATTTGTTCTAATCAGCCTGGGAGGCAGGCTCACGGAAACAGTCACAGGACATCAAACTGGGCATCTGCCTGCCTGAAACATTCATGCCGCAGGCCCTGGACAGGCCACAAATTACCCCGTGTCTGTGATTCAATTTCCCATCCTCCTTTTTCTCCAAGGAGTTGCTGGCATCATAAATTTTACTGCAAATGGAGAAGAAAAGAAACAGAGATGCTACAACTTTTAATGTCCAAGACTGCGTGTGATCTTCCTGGTGGTGGGGGTCCCCTCGTCCCCTGCTCTGCTGCAGATATCAGCTGAGCCTCCTGGCCAGGCAGGCCTATTATGGCCGCTGCCTTTGGACCTATTGCCTGACGTCGCTGCTCTGGGCTGTGTCTCACCTTTCAGATGGGACCCATGTTCAGCTCTGCTGTGCAAGTTCGGCGCACGCACGTCGGAAAGGCACTTACTTGGCCATCACAGCCGCTGGAGCTGGATGTTTATTAGAAATTGGTGGCCTTTATTATTACTGGTGTTGGTGGTGGTTTTGCTGTGACTGTGACCATTCCAGTAGCCCTGGCAGGCAGACCCCGGCGAGAGACCTGGGAGGAGGCAGGTGAGGCCTGTTGGATTTTGGCGTGTTAGTTCTGGACAGGCCCGTCTTTGGTGTCTCCTTGCTCCTCCCCCATGTCCTGGCCCCGGCTGGGCTTCCTTTGTCTTCATTCCTGCTTCTGATCTGCGTGGGGTGGTCTTCCCTGGCAGATGGGGCCACCTAGGCAGAGGCGGGGCAGCAGGGCGGAGTGGACAGCTGGTGGGGAGGTAGCGGGAACCCGCAGGGGCTGGCTTTGCACTGGATGTGGGTTGGAGAAACACCTCGTGGGGTCCAGGAGGCAGGAGGTGGCCACTTTCCCCAGGAGGAAAGGAGGCCCCATTCCATTTCCTGGCCAGAGGTCTGTGCCCACCAGTGGGGCCTCTGCCACCCCTCTCCTTTTCTGCGAATGCCCCTCCATTTGTGTTCAGGGTCAGGTCTTTCTGCTCCTCCTCCAGAGCTGCAGAGCCTGTGAGGTCTGTATTATCTGTCCCTAGAAGGCTGAGTCTAGATAAGCTGGCTCTGGCACTTGGAGGAGCTTGGGGGCCTGGAGGTCGTCCCTGGAGGTGTTTGTCTTTTCTCCTGCCTGGCTTGGTGGGTTATAGCCCCGGCCTCAGGCCCTACTGTGTCCTTCCTCCATACATAGAGTCCGTCAGGGACCTGCATGGAGGGCCAAGGTGTGGCCAGGTGCGCAGGTGCTGCCGCACTCTCTGGGGTCAGCGCCCCCACTTTCCTGACCGCGCTGAGCCTGCTGGAGGAAGAGCACCGTCCTGGGCCCCATGTTGGCTGCTGTGTGGCCTTGGGCGTGGGTAACCTTTCTGTGCCTCTCTCCACAGGGGTAGAGTGGGGGAATGCCAGAACTTTCTGTATGGCAGGTTTATGGTAAGGGCTGGATGGGATGAGGTGTGTAAGGCGCTCAGAACAGACTGTGAAGGCTACACGTGGATGTCACTGCACGGCGGTGGCAGTTTGGCCTCAGGAGAGCACATTTTGAGGCCCCCGTCAAAATTCCCTCTTTGGAGTCCCTGCCCCACAGGTCCCTGTCCCGCTTACGTCGGAGCTACCCAGGTTCAAGCAGGGCTAGGCTCAGGGTCTTTCTAAGCTCCAGCATGAGCAGAGGCTCGAAGTGAGCCCGTCTTGGTTTAATCCCTCCCTGGGACAGTAACCACAGTGTCAGACAGTCATCCGCCTCCCAGCACCCCTCATCGCCTTGGAGGGCCTGCCGCTTACACGTGCAGTGTGCGAAGGAACAGAGGTGCAGAACTCACTGAGTGTCTCCAACTCTGACGGGGCTGCTGAGGGTGACTTGGGGTCTGGATTTGAGGCTGGACGCACCTGGGTCCAGCTCTTGGCTCTGAAGTGTCCTGGCTTTGTGGCCTGGGATAATGGGATCAGCGTCTCTTGTCTTCTCGAAGCCTTCCTGGGTAGGTGGCATTGATTTTTGTGGCTGTGGGCTTTATCCCAGCACCAGGGGCAGCTGTAAGTGCTTAGATCCCCAGGCAGTAGTGGGGTGCTGCCACGGGGCAGGGCCAGCCTTATGGCGCCCGAGTGCACCGGCGCAGATGTCACGGGGACCATTTTGGAATACTGTCTGGAGCAGCTGAGCACACACCGTGGGCCCAGCAGGCTGTTTGTTTTGGGGACATCAGCGCTTCAGAAACCAGAGCCCTGTGTCCTGTGATTCCTGTTTCCTGGTTCCTGGTTTTAGTCTCCTGACCATAGGACCATGCCCAGGAGTCAGAAGGATTGGGATCTTCCTTCCTGCTTAAACAGATGGACCGACATGGGTCTCGCTGCTTTATTCTTTCATTGCAGTAGGATATTGCTGTGGCTGGTCCTGGGCACAGGGGCTTGGCAGACTGCAGGACAGAGGCCAGGAGTGGGATTTGACCTCTCTCCAGTGGCTTCTCTGCAGCAGCCCCCTCCAGGGTTCCTGGGAACCCCTAGGAGCCCTCCTGTGTTTCTGAGGCCTGTGGATCCAGGGCTGTGCCCGGCACCAGCCTTCCCAGGAGAGAGAAGCCCTCGCCACCTCCAGCACCCTGCAGAAGTCTGTTAGGAATGCCCTCCCCCCGTTCCAGTTCTGTCTGCGGTGCAGTAACGCTCCCCTTTGTTGACAGCCTGGCTGATGGACTGAAGTCACGTTTTATCTGCCCTTTCCTCAGAGCCTGTGTCTGGCTTTTGGCCAAACCACTAATAATAATGCAACTCGGAGTAATCCTTGCATTTGTGGGATGTGCGGCTGGCCTGCCCCTCCTCCTGCTCCGAGGGAGGCCCAGCCGCGCCCTGCCTGAGGGTCCTGCCCCTCAGCCCCTCAGCACCCCTGCAGCCCCTTGGCATCGGCACAAGGTCCAGTGGCCCTTCTCTCCTGAGCGTCCTGAGCAGGGTCCTCATGCTCTTGCTGGGCTTGTCGGCCGGCACACCAGGAGGGTGCTGTCTCCCGAGTGTCCAGGGCTTTCACAGAGGAGGGACCTGGGGCTTACCCCTACCCCCAAGGAGGCCGGGAGGTGGATGTGCGCCAGACTCCTTGGGCAGAGGCAAGAAGAGGGGCAGAGGATGCAGGAGGGCTAGGAGGGGGTCTGGGGCCCTGCTGCCCTAGCCTTTTGGAGATGCGCACACCTGGCTAGTAGCCTGTCACCTTGGGGACGTGGATTCCTCAGGGTGCCACGGCCCAGCATGGATGCCAGAGGTCCTTCCGCGGCATTCTGTTGAGCAGCTGGGATGCCTGCAGATACACAAGGCTGGCCCTCCACCCAGCAGTGGCAGAGGCAGGTTGAGACGCTAGGACTCTGGGGTGCTGGTCCCAGGCTGGCCCTGTCCCCTTCTGGCAGAGGCAGGAGGGCGCTGAGGCTGGTGCAACTGCCCCAGTTTGGATGGTCCTGGTCTGGTGGCCCCTAGTCTAGCAAGACCCACGTGTTGAGGAGGAAATTCATGGGCAGGAGAGAAGGGGAATGCCTGGGGAGGTCACAGACAGGCCCTCGAAGCTACCCGCCCCCCTTAAAGTGAGTTTGCACCCCTGCACCTGTCCTGGGCTGGGTCCTGCTGGTAGGTGCTCACCCCGCCCCAAGCTCTTCATGAAACTTCAGGGCCTTGGCGCTGAGGTTCCTGCCCTGGTGCAGCTCCCCACCTCGTCCACCCGAAAAGCTCTCCCTCTCGACCCCCTGGGTGAACCAGAGACCCCTCTGCTGCTTTCCCCTTGTGTGGCCTGTCTCAGAAGTTACCACGTCAACTGTCACTGTGGACAGACCATGCCCTGGTACCCGGCCCGAGCGGGGCCGTGGGGTGTCTCGTGAACGTGTTAGGAGTGAGTCTGCCTTCCCAGGTGCGCCTGCGACCGTGCACTGCGGTGTCATCCGCACAGCAGCTCAGACTGAGAGTCGGGACGGGGCTGCTTCCCCATTTCATAGACGAGGAAGCGGAGGTCGGGCCCAGAGATGGGCGAGATGAGGCCTGGGATGCATCGTCAAAGAGCCTGGCTCTGGCAGCCCCGGCCTCGAAATCTGAGGCTACTGAGTACCCTCCTGGGTGACGCGGGCAATTCGCACCTCTGCAGAGCCTTGGTTTCACCCCTGTAGAACGGGCCAGTGGTAGTGCTTACCTCGTGGGTCTGAGATGATCCATGTGACGTGCTCGGCACAGTGCCCCATAGACACTGGCAGTGATGGTGACTGGGTCAGCGCTCAGGAAAGACCAGTTTCCTTTTAAAGTTGCATTCGGTACAATTCTGGAACATACAGCCGGGAATCCCCTGCAGTGTCCTTCCCTCGTCTCCCGTGACCCTCTGTAAAGCTGCCTGCTGTCAGAGCTGTCCCCCTCAGCCAGCCTCATTGTCAGCGACACCCAGGACATTTTGGTGCCGCGTTATGGCAGCTCCCTGAGCTTCTGCCTTCCCTTGCCTTGGGGTGGGGGCCACCGGCACGCCTTGCACGTCATTATGCCCCTTCCCTGGGGTCCCCTGGCTCCCCACCTTGGCCTGGCCTGGCCTGTCAGACGCCTGTTTGTGTTTTTTGCTGTTCTGGAGTCTTTTCTGCTTGGGCTGGGATGTCTGGTGTAGACTCCTCCATGAGCAGAGCAGCTGGACAATGAGGTATTCAGCAGCAGGGGCTGGCGGGGTGGGGGCTGGCGTGCCCCTGGGCTGCCATGTCCGCCTGCACCAGGGAGCAGAGGTGGCTCTTCCTGGCTGCCCAGGCAGCCTGTCCCCCTCCCAGTCTCCCGCAGGCTGCACACATGGTAGGGGCACACGCTGCCCCAGGTTAATGCACTTGGGGCACATTATCAGCCTGATTTTTAGGCCTCCAGTTATTCTAGAACTAGAATTTGTCCCAGGCTAGTAATGGTTGGGTTTTGGATAATCTCTTGTAGAGGGTCCTAGGTTGTCTACCTTTTATGGGAGGGACTGAAGCTCCTTGTCATAGTGCCAGGCATTGCGTGGCAGCAGTGCCAGGCGAGGCGTCCCCCTCCTCCCCCCCAGTGCTGGGGGTCAGGTCTGCAGACCTTCGGGCTCTTGCTCGGTGCGGAGCCCTGCAGTTGTGGCAGAGGAGAGGAACTCCCCGGGTGGCTGCGAGAAGACCGTGTGGGGGATGGGCCCTGGGGCGTGGGGAGCAGCTGAAGCACTGCAGGGGCGTGGGGACCAGGGACCCCAAGAACAGGGAGAAGTGCCATCGTCCCCAAGAGGCCATACTTTAGTTTCAGCAGCTCTCGGTGGCACAGCCAGTGGGGACAGTGAGATCATTGGTGGCCCATGACTAAAAGCTGAGTGCAGCCGCTCTGCTGCGTGATCGGAGGCTGCCCGGGAGGTGTGTTTCCCCTCCCCCTTTGAAGGTGGCTGGTCGCCCCAGGTGGCAGCTGCCACCGTGCAGATTCCTAACGGTTCTGGAGCATTCCATGGACACATGCACATTCCCTTGCTGAGTGTTTCTCCTGCCTCTGTCCCCACACACCTCCTCACCTATGCCCAGTGTCCCGCTGGCAGAAAGCAGTGTCCAGAAGGTCTCAGATTGGCTGGATTCCTATCTTTCTGGACGGAAAATTTAATTTGGACAGTTGCCAGGGGGACTTAAAAGGCTGGATGTTGTTCCCAGTGTTGTGAGATGGGCCTGGGCACTGCTTTAGCTTCCTGACTGCCTTAACCAGTCCCCGCCTGCCGTGGGGACCCCGTGACAGACCCCAGGGGTGCACACGCAGGCCAGCTGTGTCCTGCCCTGGGGGGCTCGGAGTATCAGGTGGAGGAGGCTGATTCAGGACAAGGTTACAAGATGATAGAATCAAAAAGAGCTAGAGGCGCCGGTGCTGAGGGCAGATAGACAATCCCGTGCAGCTGCGTAGGGCAATCTGGGAAGACTCCCTGTAGGAGGGGCCTTCAGAAAAGCACTGACTCGCTCCTGCTAAGCTCAACCCTGGCTGCTCAGTGGGCCTAGGCCTGTGGGGTGTGTCTTGCTGCCACTGGCTTCTCCACTGCCTTCCGCCATGTGGGTGGAAGGGAAGATGCAGGACTGAGGTGCTTCCCAGATAGGAGGACCAGCAAGCAGCAAGGAGGCAGCCTGGGGTGCGGAAAGGTCCCCACCTGTCTAACTCCTTCACTGCACAGAACCAAGGACAGAACAGAAACTTCTATGGGCAGACAGATGCCCTCTTCTCTGGCTAATGGGAGAGAGAATGGATCCAGCCTCTATGGAAGGCCATTTAGTAATTTCTAGACAATTGCAGAGGCTCGCTCCCTTCAACCGGTAATCCCACCACTGGGACTTTATCCTACGAGGAAACTGGCACGTTAGTGCACAGTCCACTCACTCAAAGTGGTGCTTGAAATGGCCAAGTTCGGAGACAGCCCACTGCCAGAGGTTCCCGGGGACCGTCGTTAGAGAGCCGGCTCTGCTTGGCCTGGTCCGGCTCACTCCCAGGAATGGCACAGCCCCCTGCCCCTGCGTGTGCCGTTTCACAGGCCCCCTTGCCCACGGAGAGGCATGCTGGCGGTGCTGGCACATGGAGACCCGTGCAGCCCACGGGAGGGCTTGATTTATGTCGCTGGCTGATGAGTACCATGTCACTGCCTTCTGCAGGCATGGGGGAAGCTTGGTGCCTGGCGTCTCCCTGACCTCACTCTCACCCTCCCCGTTTCCTCCTGGTGTCTCGCAGATGCAGAGTGACCACTCAGTCACCCGGTTCCGCTGCTCCCCTTGGGGGGATGTACCTGCCTGAGGGACTCCTGATAGCCCAGCTCTGCTTGAAGCCACCTGTGCCCATGAACTCGGGAGCAGAAGGCAGCCAGGGAAGGGGGGGACATGGCTTGGGCCAATTTCCCAGGTCTCCTGCCCACAGCCCTGCTGGGTCCCGACAGCATGAGCGATTGGCTTGCGGAGGCTGCTGGCCACACCGCGCCATCTGGCGGGGCTATTGTTGACCACACAAAGGATGGAGTGCGGCAGGGCAGGGGCCGGGGCCCAGGAGTGGACCGGGAAGCAGGAGGGAGGGTGCCTGGCCTCCCAGCACACCCGGCTAGCTGGAGCCAGCCCCATTTGTCCTGCGATAGCTGGGGGCGTCAGATCTGTTTTACTGCTTCTTGGGCTGGGGCCGGGGGTGGGAAGGGGGTAAGGATGGCTCTGCACCTCTCCAGAATCTTCAGCTAGAATGCTTTAAACAAGTCTGGTTCTGAGCTGATTTATTGCTCCACTAAGATGCAAAGGCAGTTTTATGTACTAGGTAATTAAGTGGCATTATAGATGGCTCGAGAGTAAGTGGCTGCTGTTTTAATAATTAAAATAAATGACCCCTAGACTGCTTTCCTGCTCGATACTATTTTTCCTCAGTGTGAGGACCCTGGGGAGACAGTGAGCGTGTGAGTGTGTGCATACCTGTATGTGCACGGGCACGTGTCTACCTGTGTGTGTGAGAGCATATGTGTGTATGTGAGTGTGTGTGTGGGTGTAGGGGTATGTGCGCATACCTGTGTGTGCGAGAACATGTGTGCATATGCGTGAGCGTGTGCTTGCACGTATGTGTGTGTGTGTGAGGTGTGCAGGAGGGATGGAGGAGGAGGTGGCTCCTTCATGACCTCTAGTTTCCTGAGAGTTCTTGGGGCACACGTCTTTCCCAGACAGGAGGTATCCTGTCCTGGATAAACTTTCCTTCCACCTGGGAGGCCAGGCCAACCCCGGGCAGGTTTGGGTCTTGTTTCCTGTGTGAGGCAGCCCCTCTATCCAAGCTCCAGCTCCGGCCCAACGTGGCCGTAGCCAGGCTACCCTTCCTCAGGGGCTTGGTTCTTGTGCCTGTTCCATGAGGGTGACCAGGCTCACCCCACACACTGTGTGCCTGATACCGGTTCTGCAAGCCCTTGGCTAGGCCTTGTGGAGGCAGAAGGTGACCCCAGCTGGCCATGCCTCAGGGGAGCCAGAGGAGTGAGGGGCCAGAGCCCAGGTCATGGGCAGCAGAGACAGAAAGGGAACAGGACCTGGGGCCGTGGCCCTGGCAGCCGGGGTGTCTGCGGCTCTGTGCATCTGCTGCCTGCCCAGCACTGTGCAGGCCCCCACGGTAGTGGGTCAGCCCTGCTAGAGAATGTCACTCTCTTCTGCCCGATGGTACTTTTGTTTTGTGGAAGGGTGGCCCTCTCTCGGAAGACATGGACCATGACCTGCTATGTCCTCACCCCCTTTGGGGCTGACACTGGGCTATCCCCCCACTCCGGCATTTCTGTGGATGGTTGGAGTTGAAGGACATGAGAGGTCCTGTCCACGGCTCTGCACGGAGGTCATCGTGTGGGGAGCCCTGGAAGAGGGACAAGGAAGCAGGGGACACACATCCCACTGTGTGCCAGGCTCTCCCTGTACCGTCTCCTACTGAGCTGAGTTTCATTTACTCTCACCAACGTGCAGCACAGGTGAGTCTTTCCCAGCTGGGTTCCAAAGTCACAAGGCAGGGCCAGGCCCGAAGCCCCTCCCTGCCCCCACGTATGCAGCCTCGTCTGCCCCTCCCCACGTTTACTGAGCTTCCTGGGCACGGTGCCGGGAGTTTGCCGGTTCTCCAGACTGGACCAGCACCGCACCACCTCACGGTCCCCGCCGGCCCAGGGATCCCAGTCCCTGCGCTGTGCCTGTGTGGCCATCCAAGCCCCTCCCCGTCCCGGGCCTCAGTTGCTATTTCCGAAAAACTGGAGTGTCCAGCCGTGACTGGGCTGCGTGTGCCGCACCCCCACACTGTGCAACATGGAGGGTGGCAGAGGGAGTCCCAGGGACGAGGGTTGTGACTGGGCCTGGCCAGTCAGAGGTCTGTCCTGCCCATCCTGGCACAGTGGCCCTTGGAAGACATGTGCCACCCCTGTTGGGGGCTGCAGGTGGCCCAGTGCCCCACCCTGGCTTCCCTCCTCTTGGCTGCTGTGAGCTGCGGGGCAGGCCCTGGTCCCGTGTCTGATTCCAGAGCCCAGCAGAGAGGAGGCAGCCGATAAGCGTTAGTGCCGGGTCTGCCCACCTGCGGGACGGCTGTGGGCCTCTGGGCTCTGGGATCTGAGGCCCTCCTCGCTCTGACCCTGCCAGCCCTGGCGTGTCTTCCCTGAGCGTCTTTTCAAGCCGGGTAAAGGGAGTGTCACCAGTGTTGTTTGGTTGCCGGGGCAACTCACCCAAGCTCGTGCTGTGCTGCCGGGTGCTCAGATACAGACATGCCGCTGGCTTAATTCTGCTGTCAGAGCAGCGGTGGCCGGCTTAATTCTGCCGTCAGAGCAGCGGTGGCCGTGGGAAGGCTACCCTCCGGCGCTCCTGCTTCTTGGATGGCCCAGGGCTCCAGGTTCTCAGTGGACGGGGCGTGGGGCGCAGCCTCCGGAAGCTGCCGGGTGGTGGAAGGGAGGCACCTGCAGGGCCTGCCTCCACGGTGGCTGCCCCCCAGCCCATGAGAGCCCCAAGTTTCACAGGCTGGGGGGAGGCAGACAGGGGGACTTGGCCCAGTGGATGGTCCTCAAGATCCAGGGGGGTCCCTCACGCCTTTTCCTGGAGAAGGGCCGCTGCTGCCTGAGTGTCTCTTGTGGGTGGGTGGGGCTTAGGCCCAGGCAGGTTTTGGGGTGAGCAGTTGGCTGGGAAGTGGGGGGCAGATCCCCTAAAGCCCTGGGGGGGCTTGGCATGCTGAGGGGAGGCCCTCGAGAGGCTGCAGGTTCGTGTGCAGGGCAGAGGGCTGCAGGCTGTGATTTCGGAGCCTCTTTCCGGCTCTCCCTCCTATGATCACCTCAGCCCCAGAGCTCAGGGCCAGGCTACCAGTCACCGAGGAGGGGACCCTGGGGCCTAGCTTGTGAAGCATCTTAGAGAGACCAGTTGAGAAAGACATAATGGGCTGATCTGGGAGCCCCCGACGCTGAGGACATGGGGCCTGAGGGTGGGTTCCCTTGTGCCTAGATGGCCAGGGGTGGCCTCCTGCCTCCTGGGTCCCTGTCCCCGTTGTCCTGGGCACGTCCAGGTTCGGGGGGTGCTGGCGCAAGTTGGTTGCTGCGGGGAGGTGAGGAACACCTGCCTGGCTGTGTGCAGGTGTGAGCGGGGCCCAGGTGCAGATTTTAATTTATTTTATTTTTTGATTTCAAAGGGATACATGTTCATTAAGGAGACTTAGGAGGATGTGGAAAATTGGAAGAAAAACCCAAACCCCCACAGCCCCGTCTGCAGACCCTGCCGGGAAGACTGTTTCTCTGTTGTTCATGTTCTCCCGGCGCAGCTGGGTGTTTAGCGTCGAATCCGGCTTTTTTCACTCCACGTGCATCAGGCGCCCTTTTGTCTTACTCCGTGTAACCCTGTCAGTGGCCACCTAACGTCCCTTCCAGTGGGTTAACCGGAATTTACTTCCCTTTTGTTGGACCCGTATAGATTGCTTCCTGATGGAATAGTCGGCAGAATTTCATTTTCTGCAGTGTTTTTGGTTGACAGCTGACCCCGGCTGGCTGAGGTTGTGACCGGTTTGGGGGCTGTGGCAGGGCCCTGAGGTCCCCCGTGAAGCGGCCGTGGGAAGTGAGGCCGACTGGGGCGCGGGAGGGCTGACGGCGGGGGGGGGGCGGACAAGTGTGCCTGGACTTGGCTTAGACCCGCCCATCGGGGATTTTATTTTTAACCTTAAAAATCTACAAGAGAAGCTGTATTAGTTTCCTAGGGCTAGTGCCACATAAGGCCACAAAGTGGGGGGCTTCAATCCGCAGAAGTGGGGGCTCTCACAGGCCTGCAGGCTGGAAGTCCGAAGTCAAGGTGTCCGCAGGGTTGGTTCCCTCTGGAGGCTCTGAGGGAGGCTTGTGGCTGCGTCTCCCCCGTCTCTGCCTCTGTTCTCACACGGTCTCCCCGTGTCTCTGTGTGTCCTTTTCTGTCTCTTGTAAGGACACTAGTCATTGGGTTTGGGGCCACTCTAACACAATGTGGTCTCCTCTGGGTTCTTACCTTGACTACACCTGCAAAGACCTTATTTCCAAATAAGGTCCCACTCTGAGGTTCTGGGCGGACATGAGTTTGGGAGGACACTCCTCAGCCCCACCACAGAAGGTGTGTGTCATCCTTTGTCCCCCCGGGGAGGTGAGGGGCTGGAGAGGAGGAGGAACCCACCTACTGTCAGGCGCTGGTGCTGAGTTCTCTGCCATGGGTCAACACGGCAGCTGATGGCTTCTGGAGAGGCTGGGAGACCCCGGAGGTGTGCCCCGGTTTTCCCAAAGCGACTTAAATAGGCGGCTGAAGTGGGCTCAGTTGATTATTTTTCTCCCCTGTGGTTAAGCCGAAGATGCATTTTCTCCTGTGGCATTTCATCCTCTGGACGATGACGTCTTATGTTTGCAAGAATGTGGCCTAAAACGCGCTTATTCTTGCCTAGACCGAGGCAGTGAGAGACGCGCCTCTTTGCTAGTCCTCGCAGAGCGTTTCGCCTCCCCTTAGCCGCGCTCCTCTGGGGAGTGAGTCAGCGAAGGCAGCCCGGGTTTCCACTGCCCCCACTGGAGGATCTCCCTGGAACTCCATCGGGGCGGGTGGCAGCGGCCCCTGCGCCCTGCCCTGAGCCTGTCTCCACCCAGCTCCATGCTCAGGGGGTTACCGTGACGATCAGGTGAGGTCACGGAGGTGAGGTGCTTAGCATAGCACCTCCTACGCGCTTCTATAAATGACGGCGAAGCCTTTTCTTTTCTTTTGAAATCTGTTCAAACTTAGAGAAAAGTGGCAAGAATATACCAAAGGCTCTGTATAGCTTCCCTGCCTACTTCTCCCTCCCTCCCCACCTCTCTCTCTGTGGACTTTTCCTCCCTGAACCATTTGAGAGAAATGGCAGTTAACACGCCTCTTTCACCCACATACTGGGGGTGCGTTTCTCAAGAACAAGGATTTTCACATAGCACGGTGCAATACAATGATCGGTATCAGGAAGTTCAATGTCGACACGCTGCTTGTCCCAATGTGATGCTCTAGAGCGATGGTTTTCTAATCCGGGATCACACGTGGTACCTTCTCTCTTTAGCCTTCCTTCATTTGGAACCGTGCCTCCCACTTTCTTTGATGTTTCGTTGGCGTTTTTGAAGAGCACAGACTGGTTCTTTGGTCGTAGATGTACCGATCCGGCTCTGTCTAATGTTTCCTCGTCGTGAGGTTCGGGCTGTGCGTTTTGGGCAGGAACGGCCAGGAAGGGATGTGCGTCCTCGGTGCATCCGGTCAGGGGCAGCTGGTGTGTGAGAGTCGTAGTGAGAGGACTTGGCCAGTTGCGTTAGCAGGTCCCCCGCTGTAAGGTTATTGTGTGTCTCTGTAGATAATAACCGATTTGCGGGAGGCATTTTGAGCCCGTGCAGATGTCTTGCTCTCCACTGGACGTTCACGCACCTGTTTTAGCGTCCCTGGTTATCATTCACGGGTGGCAATGGCGATTCCTGACTTCTGTCCGTCCACGTTTAATAGTTGGTGTTCTGCTAGGGCAGCTCCCCTGCCCCTCCGTGGCCTGTGTGTGGGTGCTTTTCTAACAGCGTGGACTCCAGCATTCTTATATAACACAAAGGGTCGTAATCCCTGGCTGTCATTGTCATTGTCATTGCCATTTGGCCTGGGACAAAAACCTGGCTGTGTGCCAGGAAGGGGAGGGGATTTGATGGCCAAGGTGTGTGCCCTCCTAGGGCTGCTGTGGGGCCTGGGGGCCGTGCCGCTGACCTGGCCTGTGACCTCGGACAAGCTGGTGGACACCTCAGAGTCCTCTCTGTGCCCCGTTGGTAGGAGAGGTTAGGACAGGCTGATCTGTAAGGCCCGTTTGTCCTGCCCCACGAGGCTCTGAGGGTGCCCTCCATTGCCTTGTGCCATCTTTGTGCGGAGACGAGGCGTTGGCCGTGGGGCAGTTCCTGGCGGCCTGGCCGGCTGTCAGCTGTCTCCCGTGGGAGTGATTACACAGAGGGAGGCTCCCCAGCACCTGCCCCTCCCCTGCAGGATTGAGGCCTGTTTGTTCTCATTAGTAACCAAGCATTGACCTCACCCTGGCACCGGCTCTGCCCTGACCTTCGAGTCTGTTCTTGTTCATATCTTTCTTAAAGAAACACAGCCTTGTGGGCAGGCTCTGTGCATGCCGCCTCTGCCTCCAAGGGCCTGGGCCCACCTGCGTCCACCTGTGCTGGAAGGGTCCTTGGAAGCTGTCATCTCCCTCATTGTACAGAGGGGTGCTCTGGAGCCCAGAGAGGGGAGGAAACCTGCTCAGAGTCACACAGCAAGGTGGTGGCAGGACCAGGAGTCTCATAGACCCCACACCTGCAAATGGCCGGGACCCCCTCCCAGAAGAGGGTTATGCAGGTTGCCCCCCCCTTGGGGAGGTCTGGGGAGCCTAACCCGTCTCCTGCCTACTGAGGGGACACTGAGGCTTGGTGTGGACACTCCTACCCAGCACACACAGCCAGCCCAGACTCGCTGGCTGCACGTCCAGGCTCTCTGTGCAGCACCACGGTGGCTCAAGGCTTCGCCCGCCCCCTTCCTGCAAGGCCTGGACCTGGCTTCTGTAGTCCTGGCCTCCCTGGAGCCAGCAGGGCCCTGCCGTGCCCCTGCGGAGGGCAGGTGTATTAGCCTTCGCAGAGTGGTTGGGCCACGTGGGGATTGCAGCACCGCCCGGCGCAGCCCAGGTCCTGCCCACCTCCTCCCCAGTGTGGCAGGGGCAGCTGGAGGTGGCTCATAGCCCGACGGGCCACAGGGCTGGGGACATTCAGGGGCGTAGGCTGGCCTGGCCTGGGAGGAGCTTCACCCCCTCCGCCCCATGCTGAATCTCCCCCTGGACCCCCACCCTTTCAGCTTTCAGATGAGACCCCCAGGTGGCCTGGGACCAAGGACATTCTCCTTGGCCTCCCCCTTAGCCTCAGGTCCTCACTGTCACGAGGGCTTGGGGCCCTGGGTTCATTTCCCCTCTTGCTGCCCTCCTGTCTTTAGGGGCCTGGCCGCCGTCGCGGGACCGAGCCTGCTGCCTGGATGTGGCTGGGGCTGTCTCTAGAGCCCTGTTTCCTGGAGGCTCTGAATGGGGAGGTGATTTGCTGGAGGTGGGGGGCTGAGCCTGACTCAGGGGCCCTGGTCTTAGCCTGACCTCACCTGCTTGCTCACTCACCTGCCCCTCTCCCTGCGTGTGGCCTCAGGGAGGGCGCCCGCTCTGCGCCCGTGAACACGGGGCTGGGTTGGCAGTCAGTCTCAGGGTCTGCCCAGCTGCTGTGCTCCATTCCAGCCGGGAGGGCATCTCCTCTGCCGCGGCTGGAATCGGCCTTAGTTTGTACCCATGTCCCACTAGCTAGTGTCCTAGTACTCTGCGCTCTACAAAAGTCTAACTTTAACATGGAGATGCGGATGTTCACTTTATGAATGAATGATACTGCTTTTGTTTCAAACAACCTTCCAGCGTGACTTTCCCAAATTGGATTCACACCCCACTTTGTCACGTTTGCTGTGCTGCGCTGGCCGTTGCTAGGTCTGAGAAGAGGCTGGTGCCAGGGGCTTGGTGGAGCCAGGCCGAGGCGGGCAGTTGTGCCGTGGGGGGAGGTGTGTGGCCCGGGCACCCCAGGCCTGGCGGTGGGAAGGTGGGCAGCTTTTGTGGCGCATCTACAAAGTCCAGGCCCTGTGCCAGGGCTTTCTGAGCTGGAACCTCCCCTAGTCCTCCCAGCAGCTTCCAAGGTTAGCTTTTTATCTCATTCTTAAAGGAAACGGGCTCAGAGTGGCTCGGCAAGGAATCCAAAGTCCCGTGGCCACGACTTTTAGTTCCTGTGTTAGTTCCTATGGAAGCTATCACAAGGGACCACAGGCTTGGTGGCCTAAATGACACAGATTTAGTCTCTTACAGTTGTGGAGGTGAGAAGTGCAAAATCAAGGGTTAGCAGGGCTGCCTGCACCCTCTTCTGGGGGCCCAGGGGAGAATCCACTTCCAGCTTCCAGAGGCCACCTGCGTTCCTTGGCGAGTTGTCCCTCCCCGTCTTTAAAGCCACAGCGCTGCATTTCTGGCCATTCTTCCATAGTCGCATCTCCTCTGACCGCAGCCGGGAAAGACTCTCTGTTTCTAAATGTTTGTGCAGTTAGGTCGGGCCCGCCTGGATAGCCCAGCTCGTCTCGTGCTGAGTTTCTTGACCTTCAGCTCATCTGCAGGGTCCCTTTTGCCATGTCAGATGACAGTCTCAGATTCCGAAGACTGGGACATGGGCCTCTTTGAGGGGATGTTACTCTGCCTACTACAGTTCGCAAGCCCAGGCTGAGAACATTATCCAGAACAAGGCCCTTGTATTGTCATTTGGGGAAACCGAGGCCCAGGGTTGCATGGAGGGCACTGCCGGGCCTGGGACTCCTGACCCAGTTTCTGCCCCACGCTACGCTGCCTCTTCTGAACAGAATCGCACGCTCTCACGTGCGCTCGGCTTCTGTTTGCATTGCTCAGCGCCAATTTTCTCCTCCTGCTGCACGCCCTGGGTATGCAAGGAGCTGGGCCTCTGCCAGGGCTGAAGAATGCACCCTCCCCAGCACCTCCGGGAGGATGGCACCATTAAGCCCGGCTTGTTGATGATCATTTCGGTCAACAATCACCCTGCTCTTGGTTTTATGTGAAAGGGGAAGCCCAATTTGCTGTCCCCACACTGAGTCTGTCTCACTTCTAACTGGGTGGGTCCTCGCTGCTCTGCCTAATTGCAGGGACGCGGGCTCGCAGGAGACTGAGTCGCGTCCCTGTCCTGCCTTCTGAGCCCTCTGAGTTATCTGGGCCTCCTGCCCTCATTTCTCTGGGGCCTGGGAATGGGAAGGGGCTTGTCCAAGGTCACAGAGCAGGTGGGGCAAAGAGGGGACCCGCTCTGGTCCCCTGCCTGCCGGTGGGTGGCTTCCTCCTGCTGTTAGATGACTTCCCGCCTCCCAGGTGGGTCCCTGTGGATCCCTCTTCTCCCCATGGGCCCCCTGACCTGCTGTTGATGGGTTGCTCTCAGGGCGGGGTGGGGGCGGGGAGTTTGGAACCAAAGGAGGTCATTGCTGGGGACATTTGGAGTTTTTCCATAAGCAGCCTGGGAATCGGACCCAGGGAGGGAGTGTTATAGAATCAGCAGTTTCCAGCGTCTTTTCCGGAGGGTCTGTTGTGCTGCCCACACTTTCTTCTTTTTTTTTTTTTAATTAATATATAAAAAGCTATAAGCTTGGGGAATAATGAGACAATTATTTCTCCGCAGACTGCCTTTATCGCATTGTCAACAACAAAGCATTTTAGCTTCAGATCTTTTCCTTCTAAGAAATGAAGCTTGACAGGAGGAGCTGAGGACCCTGTGTGTCGTCCGTGCCCAAATCCCGGCCCAGCAGTTGGCAGTTGGCAGTTGGCGCACGTGGTTCTCCTGTAGCTTTTCGATTTCTCCTGCGTGGGAAGCCACGAGCAGCATGAGGATGCTTTGCAGGTTTTCAAACTTTGTGTAGATGGTACAGCATCATGTGTCCTTTGGGAAGTTCTTGAGACGTAGCCCTGTTGATACCTGTGACTCTAGTTCATTCACTTTTTGTTGTTGTTGCTGTTTGGTTTGGTTTTTTCAGAGACGGGGTCTCACTATGTTGCCCAGGCTGGTCTTGAACTCCTGGGCCCAAGCGATCCTCCTGCCTCCCACGTGCCCGGGACTACAGGGGTGTGCCGCCACGCCCGGCTCTGGTTCATTCATGTTTATCTCAGTAAAGCATTTCGTTGTTTGGTTAAACCACAACTTATCTGGTCTCCTGACGAAGACATTTAGGTGAATTCTAATTTTTCACTAACGTAGCTGCATTGGCAGGTGTGTTCTTGCACCTGTCTCCTGGGACACCTGTGCCACCGTTTCTCAAGGGATAAGTGTTGTCAGCTGGGGGAACTGAGCTGGTTGCCCCCTGATCTGCTGAGCCAGCCCAGTGTCCCTCGGGCTGCCCCTCTCTCCTGCATGCCATCCCATGGCCGCACCACTTTCTGCTCCCTGCCAATCCCATGGCATCTCGTGGTCTTCATTTGTGTTTCCTTGATCACGTGTGAAGCTGGGCGTCTTCTCACATTCTTCCTGGCCACTCGGGTTTCCTTTTTTGTCACTCGCCTCTCTGTGTTGCTGTTGCCCCTGATCACGCACTTCCTCCTTGATTTGCAGGGATCGTGTGGGCGGGAGGGTCCTTTGTCCACTCTGGGGTGGGGCGTGTGCACAGCCCCTGCCTGGTGGCGGCTTGTCTCCTAACCCGCTCATGTTACCAGCATGGTTTGTAATATTCATACAGTCAGGTTTGGCAGTCTTTCCCTTTATGGTTTGTTCTTTTTGTTTCTTGATTAAGAAATCCATTTCCTACCGGAAAGCTCAAGTTTTCTTTTAAAACTTCCTCTCTTTTTAAAAATACTAGCTTTACAGAGATAGAATTCACAAATTATAAGTATGTTATATGTTTGTGTGTACATATATGTAGATAGACACATGAAAGTGTACAGCTCAGTGGCTTTTGATGTAGTCACAGAGTTGCACAACCGTCACCACTGTCTAATTCCAGATCACGTTCATCACCCCAGAAAGAAACTCCATCTCCATCAGCAGTCACGCCCTCCCAGCCCCTGGAAACCACTAATCTACTTTCTGCCTATGGATTTGCCTGTTCTAGACATTTCATATAAATGGAATCATACAGCATGTGGTCTTTGGGGTCTGGCTTCTTTCCCATAGCATAATGTTGTTAAGGTTCATCCATGTTGTAGCATGTATCAGAAAAGCCCAGCTTTTTATTTAGTTTATTTTAATTAATTAGTTTTGGAGACAAGGTCTCGCTTTGTCACCTGGGCTAGAGTGCAGTGGCATCATCATAGCTCACTGCAACCTCCAACTCTTGGGCTCAAGCAATCTTCCTGCCTCAGCCTCCGAGTAGCTGGGACTACAGGTATGTGCCACGATACTTGGCTAATTTTTCTATTTTTTGTAGAGACGGGGGACTCATTCTTGTTCAGGCTGCTCTGGAACTCCTGGCCTCAAGTGATCCTGCCACCTCGGCCTCCCAAAGTGCTAGGAGTATAGGCCACCGCAACCAGGCAAAAGTTTTTATTTTCTTTTAACTTTGTTTTTAGTTTTATTTTTTAGAGATGGGCTCTTGCTATGTTACCCAGGCTGGGGTGCAGTGGCTATTCACGTGTGACCATAGTGCACTACAGCCTCGAATTTCTGGGCTCAAGCCATCCTCCCACTTCAGCCTCCCGAGTAGCCTGGACTACAGGCATGTGCCACCACACCTAGCCTCAGAAAAGCCCAGGTTTTAAAGTTGTTTTTTCACATAGAACTCTCTGACCTTCTTGGAACTGCTTTTGGTGTACGGTGTGAGGGTGGGGCTGAATTTTACCCTTTTCTAGATGGACAGCCAGTGGCTGCTGCAGCCCCATCCAGGAAGTGCTCTGCCCTTTCCCTGCCGCTCCAGACCACGTGGGTCTTTTCAGGGCTCCAGTCTGCCCCTCCATGTGGCTTTGTTGTCTTCCCATGGAGTCAGTGCACACAGAGCGCTCTTCTCTGAGCTCCCGCCACCCCAGGAATCCTACCACCTGGCTCGTGAGGACTTATTCTTGTTGTCACTGTATCAGCGAAACGCTGTCCAGGTGCGTCGCTGCTGCCACGTAGAGCTGCCTGGAGCCCCGGATCCCCACCAGTGCTGCTCACACGCAGCGAGGGGTCGTACTCGCCTTCTCTCCAGCTGCGCCCCATGTGCTGGGTGTGATGACCCAGCCACACCTGGATCCTCCCGTTTCCTGACCCTCCCCACCTTTGCACGCTGGGATGTCCCTGCTGTCCTACCGCCTTCCACGTCCCCCACGTTCTTGCCTTCTCTGCTGGACAGCAGGCTCCAGGAGGCTGGACGGTGGGGCCCCCCAGCCCCTTACAAGTGCCTGGCACCTGCTAGACGTGGTTGACATCTAGTGATGAGAGCAGCCGCCCTTTCTCCTGAAACCAGCAAAATTCTCCCTCTCACGTCACTGAGGCGCTTGGCACCCCCATTCCAGGGCTCAGTAAGTGTTGCTTCTCCTCTCCCCCAGGCTTCGTTCCTGCACTGTTGGTCTCATCGTAATCCCTGCAGGTTCTGTGGTGTTTGCTGCAGAGTTCACCCCACCAATTAATAGCCCGGGCCGGCGGGGGGTGGGGGGACGGGGTCCCTTGGGGATGGAAGCTGGGAATCGGACGATTTGAACAGTCTCTACACAGCTTCGAGCAGACGCCTCCAACCCCAGGTGCACGTCAGATTCGCCAGAGGGCGTCTGGGATGGATACTGCGGGCCAGGCCCTCGCCTAGAGAGTCCAGTTCAGTTGGTCTCAGGGGAAGAGATCAGATTTTAAAAGCTCTCCAGGGAGCCAGGCAAGTGTCCCAGGCAGCCTGGTGCTGAGAGCCACAGGCTGAGTGTGACGAGGCCCCTGTGTGGTTAGATGTCACTGGACTGGGCGGGCTGATGTCTGCACAAATGTCAGAAGTTCCCAGTCATCATGAGTGCACCGGGATTGGGGGAGTGTG
This sequence comes from Avahi laniger, assembly GCA_963575035.1. Taxonomy (NCBI): domain Eukaryota; kingdom Metazoa; phylum Chordata; class Mammalia; order Primates; family Indriidae; genus Avahi; species Avahi laniger. The sequence continues at coordinate 20,860 of CAUYSK010024348.1, forward strand.
GTGCGCACGCCGCCACCCGCACTGTCAGCTGTGCACACACAGGTTAATTCCAGATGCAGAAATTGAAAGCACCGGGAAGGAACTCTTTCTCCCAACAATTGCACAATTTTAATTTGGCCCGTCAGGCTGCACCAGCAGGAGATGGAAGAATGAGTTTGTGTGTTGGTTTGAGAACACCGGAGGCGGCCAGGCAGATCCTGGCCAGGGTGCTTTCTAAGTGGACCAAGTCTGGACAGGGCCTGTCTGCTGCTGTCTTCGGGTTTCAGGGCCTGTGGGGAAGCCTCATGGCTTTTCCTGGATTAAACGCCGGGCGCCCCATGGCCCCTGAAGCCGGGGATAGGCAGGCTGGGGACATCTGGGAGTCCCAGCCTGGAGCAGGGTGGTGCTTGGCCCTTGAGGGGACAGATGGCAGCGGGAGACAGGTGTTGCCTCGTGGGGAAGGTGGAGGGGCCAGTTCTCACTAGTGCCATCGCTCGCGTTTCCTCATTGCCAGTTGCTCTTCTTTCCGCTGTAGGCGCTGGAAAGCGTGTTCTTGGCGAGTTAGGTTTCTGATTGCCGCACGGTGGGGGCGGCGCTCCGGTCATTGAGGTTCCTGGTTAGCGCTTGAATTCATGAGCCCGGACGTTAGGTTTCCATGATCCTGCATCACCAGGCACAGAGAGGGATGGCGGGAGGGGCTGGTGCCAGCCTGTGGGACACGTGTGGCCGGGCGAGGCCCAGAGGCCGCGGAGTCTTTGGCTCAGACTGAAAACCTTACACCAGGTCTTTCCACACCTGTGGCTTGGGCTAGTCTGGTGCCCTTGGAGGGGAGATGGAGTCGAGGAAGTGGAGTCCAGAGTGGGGCTTCCTGGAGCCTGGGCCATGTGGTAGAGGCTGAGTGTCTCCGTGCACCAGGAAGAGGATTTCTGCTCTGGGAGAGGAGGGATGGGGAGGGGAAAAAGGCAGCCTCCCAAGCCCCTGTCCCTCTGCCTCAGTGGGTGTTCTAGAAGAGCCATGGGCTGCCTAGGCACAAAGCACAAAGCACACACATTTCATATCTCAGCCCTGTTTTTATGAGCTCTGTCACTGGGTGGTTACAGACTACTCTGAACCTTGGTCTCTTTATCGGGGGAAATGGTGAAAGTTCCTGTGCCTCCTTGACAGGTCAGAGTGTAGAATGAGCAGCCCTGCTAACTGCAGCAATGACCCCTGAGAGGCCCGGGGTCATCGTGCTGAACCTCCATGGCTGGTGGGGAGTGTCGAGATGGGGCCTTGGCCCTGGACAGATCTGGTTCACATCCCTGCAGCATTTTCACTGTGTGACCTTGGGCTTGCCACTTCTCTCAGAGTCTCTGGCTCCTTGTCAGTTGAGCAGTGCTAGCAGTGACAGCAGGCACCTCATCAGCTTGGCGGGAGGATTACGGGGGTGACAGAGCTTTGCTTGGTGCATGCTGGCAGACGGGAGGGGCTCAGTAAAATCGGTGTGTGCGAACGGGAAAAACCGTTTGCTGTGCCCTGAGTGGATGTGAGATGCCGGAGGTCACTGCCGAGCTTGCAGTGGCTGTGGCCTGCACCACCCTGTGTGCGCGCCCCGAGCTGCCCCGTGCCCCAGCCTGCCTGGCTCATTGCCACCGCTGCTAAGAGGCGTCCTCACAGGAACCTGCCGCTCCCGATACGGCCCTCTCAGTTCTCTCGCCTCATCCATAAATAACGCCTGTTCCACGTTTCGCCCGCACCTCCTGAAGCCACGGTGTCTGCCAGGAGGAGGCCGCGACTGGCACAGCCCCCGGTGCTGACGGGCCCCGGCACAGGTGCGCGGGTACCTGCCGTGGTCCCAGCTCCCTGCCTTGGCTCCAGCTGTGCCCCCCGCTCAGAACTGCCTTCCGTCTCCTCCACCCTCACCGCCTGCCCACCCGAGTCCTGCTTGCCCTTCCGTGCTCAGCTCCAGTGCCACCTCCTTCAGGAGGGACCCTGTGCTCTCCCGGCCAGCACACCTTGCTCTCTGCCCCGCACCGCGGCTGCACCTCTTCCCTCCTCTCTTTGACCCTTTGACGCAGACTGTGGCTGCCCAGGCACAAAGCACTGGCCATGGCCAAGGACCAGCTCCTGCTGAGCAGAATGGGGCACCACAGGGGGTGCTGAGCTTGGGATGGGGTGTGGGGGGGAGGCTGCCTGGGAAGAAGAGGCGGGGAGCTGCACTCTGGAGCCTGCCATGGAGACCCTGCTCCACTGCTCCCTGGGTCTGCGGCTGCCAATTTACCTCCTAGAGCCTCAGTTTCTTCACCTGCAAACTGGGCGTCTGATCACCGGCCTCACGGTGAGGAGTGGTGAGGACTAATGTGTGTAAGGCACGTGGTTGGTGCTTGGTAAGCGTGGGTGGTAACTAAAAGGTCTCTCTGGAATGGCCACACCTCGGTCTGTGTCCCTGGTGCTTGGAGCTCCCCGCAGTTGGTGGCCTCAAGGGCACTGGGTTCAGAGTCTGGAGCCCCGTTCTCCTGGCCCTGCTGTGCTTTGTGGCGCTGTGCACGTCTACACCTTGTCTCTGTGCTTTGTTGGAGGGGACGGGACCTCCCGTGGTAGGTAAAGGGTGTGAGGTTACCTATGAGAGGAGCACTTTGCACATGCCAGGGAGGACGGTTTCACCATGTCCCGCGAGGGAAGCAGGCGACACGGGTAGAGGCTGAGGTGGCTCCATGGTGGTGGCGGAGTGGGAGGCACCACCCAGGCCTGTCCTGCGGGGTTTCCAGGACCTGCTCTCTGTGCGTGCACACGTGTGCATGTATGGTGGTGTTCGTGCCAGTGTGAGACGTCTCGGGTGTTCCTTCCATAGGCTTTTTGCTGTGCACTTGCTTGGCACCGGGTGTGTGCGGACACTGCCCCTGCCCCGCCCAGGTTAAGTCCTCGGGGTGGGAGGAGGGAGAGAGAAGCAAGAAACCAACTCGGGAAGGAGACGCTCTTAGGGCTGCTTCCATCATCCGCGGCCAGAGAGGGAAGGAAGCCGCAAAGAGAGGGCTTGTGTTTAATGAGGCCCTCCCGCCCTGCGGCTGCAGCCAGCCCTTCCTAATGAAGTGGAAGGAGAAGGGATCTAATCACCCGAGTGCAATGAAGATGTCAGCCATCTATCTCAGGGAGCCCTGCGGAGGAGGCCCGAGGCCCCTGTGGCTGGGCTCCTGCTAACGCTCTGCCACAAGCCTGCCTGTCCCTAGACTTTGCAGAAAGTGACAAGGGCAGGGAAGCCCTGCTGTAGGGTCTTGCTCAGGGGGAGGGGGCTGCAAGGGGGTAGGACTGGTGGGGACCTAGGGGGGCCAGCAGCTGGAGAGGTCGCCCCTTGTGTTGCTGCATGTCACTGCAGCCCCCAGCCTCCTCCTATGGAGAGGGGATAAACCACACCTGCTCCTGCCCTGTAGCAGGCACCACAGACGCCCAGCACTGATCCCGAGGCACTTAACTGTGTCCCAGCCCACCACAGCGTCACCTGCTGGCACCTGCAGCTCAGCCTGGGAGCTCTTCCTGTCCACTCTCAGGGGCACGTGCTGGGCATGACACCCCAGCGGTGAGCCCCCAGAACCCCTTCCATCGGCTTCTTCCCTTCCCTGCCTCACTTCTTCACTCCCCTCCTGGGGCATCCTGGGCTTACTTCTTGAATAACCCCCTGGAACTGCACTCCTGTCTCCTGTCTGCTTCCATGGCACCCGACCTGAGATGCTGGCTCCCAGGAGCTGGGGAGGCAGCGATGGTGCCGGGTGCTGTCGGGTCAGGTCTAACAACTAGGTTCCCTGGGCCTGGGAGTGCTGCCTCCAGTGGCCTCCGCAAGTCTTTGTCTGGGGTCTTCTGCCCCCTTGGGGGTGGGGTGCTGAGCACTCCCCAGGAGCTGTGGGAGCTGCTGCTGCTGGCAGGAGCTGTAACCAGAGCCGTCTCCTGCAGGACGAATGCCCGTTAGGGCTGCAGACTCTTCCTGAGGGCCTACTGTGTGCCGGGTGCTGAACTAGGCGAGGAGGGGGTTACAGAGGTGATTGGACATGGCTTCTGGCCCCCAGTTTGTACAGCCCGGGCATAGGGGACACTGCAGGCAACATCACTGTGTCGGGGAAAACCAGGCTAGGAGGGGTGATGGGAACCGGCCCTGACCCATGGCTTCCTAGAAGGCCGGGTAGCCTGTGGTCAGCGGCACGGTGCCTCGCGGGGTTCCCGAGAGGGAGCCAGGACCGCGCCAGTGGGGAGGGCCTGGCAGACCCTCGCTGTGTGGCTCCTGCCCACTGTGGGCTACATGGCTTCTCCTACTCCCTGGGGAGCAAGGGACCCACGAGGAGGGGTGAGGCTGGTGCTGATGTCTGGCTCTTGGAGGCAAGAATGTTGCAGGGAGACCTCTCCTCCCAGGCAGAAGCAGGATGGACTGATGGGCCCCTGGGGGGTGTCTGGGGACCGTCCATGGGGGCACCTTGGCCGGCCCAGGGTCCCTTTATGGTCACCTCCCTCATTTTGCCCAGAGCAGCCAAGCTGGGAAATGATGTTTCCCTCCCTGATGGCTCCCGTCCTCATTACCGTAAACCCTGGGATTAATTTAATTACACGCTTGTCTGCAAGAGGCTGGGGCTCCCAGGCGCCCAGCAGGATCACGAGTTTCAAGGCTGCTGGGAAGGATGGTCCCCCCAGGGCGCCAGGCCCCTCCCAGGGTCTCCTGCCGCCTCCCCCTGAGGGTCCACCTCTCTGCAGGCAGCCTGCACACGTGACCTGAGCCGCCGGGTGCTCGGCCCCTTGCTGCGTGGAGAGCCTGTTTTGGGGAGCTGAGTGTGGGGACGGGGTCAGGACTGGTGGGTTTACAATACCAGTGACTTCAGTGGGTGGCCATGTGTGATGGGAAGGTGCGATACTCTGATCCATTCTCCTTTTTTCTTTTCTAAAAGAAACATTTCTCTCTACTCTAGAAGTAGATTATTTGAAAATTAACAAGAAGTCATGTGAATAAATAATAAAACAATCACTGGTCCCCCCGTCTGAGCAGCACACCATCCGCGTTTCTGCGCACTTCCTTCCTGGATCCTCGTCTGCGCGCGGGTATTTTTAGGCCCAGCAGCCATTGCTCACATAATTTTGTGTCCAGTCCCTTCCACTAGCATTTTAAGTGTCTTTCCTATTGTCTAGGACAGAAACTCTTTCTAAACATTATTTTAATGATGACAGGGTGGAACCGGCTGCTGTTGTTGGACAAATAGTTATTTCCAGTTTTGGCCACGATAAGTGCCTGCATTCTTCATAATTAGAATTAATTCTTCAGGATTAATTCTAATTAATCCATTGGGATTACTGGATGGTCTAAAATATTTTTGAGACTGTTATATTGTTCTTTTGAAGTTAAAAAAAAAAAAGCCCAGCAAACCATGATGGTCTGAAGCGTATTTTGTTCTCTGTAGCCCCTTGGGGTTTGGGGTGAACCCGGACAGATGGGCTTAGTGGCGGCAGCTCCTTGGTCTGTGCCCTTGTGTGGCCCCGTGGGGAGGCCCAGTGGCCTGTGGGCCCTGAGGTTGGGTGCTGGCGTGGGTCGGGGTGTTGCTGGTGACTTGTGGGACGGCCTGCATCCCTTTTCCTGGTGCTCGTCTTCGCTGCCATCCCGGGAGGTGGTGTTAGACCCTGGCTGTGTCCAAGGGCACCTGGGAGGGTGCCGAGGCACATCTGCCACCATGGGTCCGAGTCCCCGACTCAGACTGTGGTCTGCCTGGGAAGGGACGTGCTGGGAGCCCCTTGCTCACCCCATAGGCATCGGCAGAGGGAGATGGCTGGGCAGCGTGCCGCCTTCTGAATGGTTGTGTGCCTGTTAAAGGCAGAGCACGAGTTAGTGCCGTCTTGGGCCATTGGGCACACGCAGCAGCTGGGTCCTCCTGCTGCTCGGGGCTGCGCCTGAGATCTGGGCTGTAGCAGAGTGCCCAGCCGAGGTCTGACCAAGACCGGCCTCTTGCGGTGAGTCTGTGCCAGCCCCTCTCCAAGGCTGGGTGCTGTCAGCTCTTCCCAGGGCGGCCAGAAAGAGGGGCGGTCCCAGGGACTGAACTGTGGGGCTGGCCTGGGTGGTGGGGAGAGGGGCTGGAAGGCCCACCCGCAGTGAGTGGGAACCCTTCGTTCTTTGGAGCCTCCTCATCTGGGACATAGGGACAGTGGCTTCTTGTCCCCCACAGGCTTCAACCAGGCGCAGGGGATACTGCGTGTCTCACGTGGGGCATTGGGCCCTCCCCACCCCACGCGGGGTCGGATAGTCACTGGGGTCTTCTTGTCTTCACTGGGTAAGGATGAGGGAGCTGGAAGGGTCTTTGGGTTTACCTGGTCCCTTCTTCCAGCGGGTGTTCCAGGGAATTCTCCCACGAATGGGATGCAGGACGGAACGTGTGGGGAGCCCAGGCTGTGCCGTCTCCCTGGGCTCAGGGGGGCCTAGCACGCCCTGAACACTGAGGCCTTTCCCCTCCGCCTGTCTGTGTGGGGCGGCGTGGGAACCTCCCATCATGATGGAGCCCTGAGCCAGCCAGAGGCCAGGCAGGGTGGGGCTGGGGCGGGGCTGTGGGGACCCCAACCAGAGAAGGGTGTGAGGGAGCCCGTCTCACAGCAGCCAGGTCATGGGCCCGGGGTCCTGAGCGGAGGGGCCCAAGGGGTCAAATCCCATCTCCTTGCTTTCCTGAAATGTGCCAGCACAAGTCACTGTGCCTCTTGAAACGTTGTTCTGTTAGAACCGGTGGCAGTGAGGCCCGAGGTGTGCTGTGGTCACCCCGAGGGCAGGGGTGGGTCTGCCTGGCTGGGGAGCCACCCTTCTCTCCTCTCTAGAAGGCTCCACATTCCTGAGAGGTGACTCTTGTTGGACTGGAGGAGAAGGGAGGGTCTGTTTTGTGCGATTCCCCAGCAGTGAGTGGGGCGGGGCTGGCTCAGGACACCCCCGTTCCTGCCTGTGGCTGGGCCGGATGCTCGGCAGGGGCCTGGGTCCTCCCAAGGGCCCTGCTGATGGTGTGCTGGGGGTAGACAGACTCATGCCTGGGTGGCATGGCGGGCCTGGCCTGTCCCCAGCAGCACCGGAGCCCCCGCTGCCCACCCAGGAATGTTAAGAGCCCGTGGAGTCCGTTCCCCACCCCAAGTCTCCCGCGGTGGTGGTGCGGGATCAGACGGCTGGCTTGGGCAGCAGGGTCTGATGTCTGGTGCGTCCTGAGTCCACAGATCAGCGACGTGAGTCTGGGAAGACCCTGTGACCTGTTGGGACCAGGGGTATGGCAGGAGGAGCAGTGACTGGCTGTGGGGGTGGACGGGGCCTGGGCCGCAGGACTTCCGGCCAGAGGTGTGACAGTCTGTCCCTTACCCACGGCTGCGTGGCTACTGCAGAGGTTCCTCATGCCATCTGGCTCGCAGGGGCGCTGGGCCAGGCCTTGCTGCCCCCTCTCCTCCTCCCACCCTGTCTGCGGGTCCCTACCTGTCCCTAGCCCCTCTGCCCTGTGTCGCCCTTGGCCTCCACCGAGGCAGACTCCCCCCATTCTGGTCTGGGCTGGCTGGGTGTGATCTGGTCATCGCTCTGCCCTCTGCGGCAGTGCCCGGCCTGATGAGGCAGGCCTGGGGCTGTGGGTGGCTGGGTGGGGGTGGATTTCACCTGCTTTTCTGATGTCATGGAAGAGCTGGGTGTGTGTGGTGAGAGCGGGTGGATTTCACCCCTGTAGCGGCCGTCTGTCTGCACAGGTTGTCAGTCTGGCCTCCCCTGAGTCTGATTCAGAAACTGGGGCCCCGTGACTGGGAAGGCCACAGGAGTGTCTGGCTGGGGCTTCTGGCCCGCACCTGGCTCCTGGCCCGAGATGTATGCCGCCCGCACGTCGTTTGCGAGCTATTCCTGGGCTGAATGGCTCACCTGCGAGCAGGTGTGGTGGACCCGCATGAGCTCCAGGTGCTGGCGTGGCATGCTTATGAGCCTCAGTTTCCCCGCCACAGAGGGTAGAGGGGCCCCTTGGACCCTGGGGGGGAGCTGTTAGTGGCTGTGAGAGCTTTTCTTGGGCCTGAAGCATCTAAGAACCTGAAGGAGTTGCCCGCAGGACCTGGCGAGGGACCCCCCCCCATACCTTTCTCCAGATCCGGAAAGCCCAGCTCAGAAGCCGCAGACGGGAGGGATGGGGGCGAGGGTGGGTTCTGCCTGTTGGGGATGGAGTCTGATGGAGGCTAATGTACCCTTCCTCTGTGTCCTTCCAGATCCCTCTTCCACCTACATCAGGCAGCTGGAGACCAAAGTGAAGCTGCTGGAGGGTGACAAGCTCCTCGCGCAGGTAGGCCGCTGCGGGCGGTAGCTGCAGTGCCCAGCCCAGCCCTGCTGCAGCTCACCCCGGCTCCCTTCCTGCCAAATTCCCCCACTCCCGCCCGAGTCCCCTCCTGGAGAGATGGGGCCACAGACCGAATCCTGCCTCCCACGCCTCCAGGACTTCCCTCCGGCCCAGCCCCCAGGCACACTGCCCCCAGTGGTCTGTGAGCTCCTTGGGGGTGGCACTGGGCCTGTCCCAGGGACGGTAGGGACACACAGTTGGCGAAGAAATGGAGTGCTCTGCCCCTCTGGCAGATGGGCAATCCAGGCAGGGGAGGTGGCGGACTCACACGGAAACCTCCCCGCCTCTGCCACGCCAGACTTGCTGGCCGGTTCCTCTCTGGACTAGGATGCCCCCTCCGCCCTCCCGGGCCCTGCCCTGCAGACAGATGAGGCTGCAGCCCCTGTGCAGAGCCAGGCAGCAGTGGCACGGCAGGTTGGAGGCGGGGTCAGGGGTGTGGCCTGCGGGGAGGAGGTGGTGTCAGGTGAGGGTCTGCTGTACCTCTTGAGTGTGGCTGGAGCGTGGAGGGGAGCTGTGACTGCTGGGTCAAGGGCCTTCCCTGCTGTGGGTTGGGGCAGGCGTCGGGGCTGGTGAGGGGTGGCTGGGGCCAGCTTCCTTGGCTGAGCCCTCCAGCCTCCGACCCCTCGTACCATCCGTCCCTGGCTTTATCCCAGCCTGCCCCCCTGGTGTCCTCGCTCGCCTGGGATGCCCGAAGCGTTTCTCTGGGAACCAACCCCTGGGATGGCTCAGCTGCCTGGTCCCGTTGCTAGGTGACCAGCTGGGCTTGGTGCCGACTGCCTTGCTCAGGAAGCCCGAGGTACCCTCTCTGCCCATCCGGTGGCTGCTGTGGGGCTCATGGCCCGAGCAGTGGGTGCAGCCCCAGCTGCGGTCATCCCTACGTCTCGCCTCTGTGTGGGCCGTTGGGATGGTTCCCATAGCCCCGCAGGACTGAGCAGAGTACATGCCCTCTATATGGCTGCCTCTCACCCTCCTCCACCCCCACGACCATGACACACACCCAGGCGCATAGCCAGGCCCTGAATGGCAAGGCTGGCTGGTATGACTTCATAGTTGGTGCAAGGTGCTGTGTGGCAGGAGGGCCGTGGCCCAAGGATGTGCTGGCTCTGCGGGGCTGGACAGGGCAGGGAGGGGGCTGGGGTCTCACCTGGCTGTGGGGTGGGCTCCCTAAACCCAAACTTTCCATGCGGGCCCGACAGGGTGGTCGTGGTTACTCAGGAGGGTGTGTAGGGTGGGCTGCGGGAGCTGCAGCAGAGGTGATCCCAGGAGCATTAGTGGGGGCAGAGGGTCGTCAGGGTGCAGAGGCCTTTGCTTTAGAGCAGATTCCCACCCAGCGAGTGGGGGAGGCATGTGCTCCCTCCAGGGCACGGCAGGGCTACTTCCTTGGGGCTGGGCGGCTGCTCTGCAGAACAAAGGCCTGGTCAGCAGCCTCCTGTGTCTGCCCCAATCTGGCCACGCTGTTTCATTGTCCCTGTGGAGAAGCAGGTCGGGAGCTCAAGCTGCAAATTTGGGGTGCTGTTTGTCACGTTCTTTCCACGAGAAGTATGTTAGGTCCAACCAGAGACCATGCCTGGTCTTCTTGCCACAAGGACAGGCATATCATTGACCCCTTGGTCCCTGCTGTCCTGGGCCACATTGTCCCACTGGGAAGATACACCCCAGTTCCAGGTGTGGCCCTGACCATGGGCTCGCTGGAAACGTGTGTCCGTGCGAGCCGTGGAGCAGCAGCCCTTCCTCCCGCCTTCCTCTCGGGGTGCCCAGGGCTCGCCAGGAGGCCTCCCCCCCCTCCATGGCTGTGTCCTCTGGCCCCCACTGTCTATGCAGAGTGGGAGGTTGATGGGAGCCTGAGCGTGGAGAGTGGCTCTGCTCTGCCCCCTGGAGGCAGCAGCAGGGTTCTGCCCAGATCCTCATCCCCCACCTGTGCCCATGCCCTGGGCCAGACTGGTGGGGCACAGACACCAGACGCCCATCAGCTGTGCAGGTGCCGGCTCTCGCCTGGCCTCAGACCCAGGCTTGCTGGCCGCAGGCAGTTAGACTGGGATTTAAGGGCAGAAACCTGCTTTTGCCCACTCATTGCTAGATACAAGGGGGCGCGGGACTCAGACCATCCAGCCCACTCATTGCTAGATACAAGGGGGCGCGGGACTCAGACCATCCAGTGCAGCGGTGTTCAGCGTGTTTCATTTCTTTAGTAGAAATTTGCTTTCTTCCCAAACGAAGCCTCATGAAGCTGAGCTGCTCTGTGGTAGCTGAATGAGCCCGTGTGTGTGTCTGTATGTCGTGGGGGGAGGGCACCCAGGTCCCATCCCTCGTTTCTTCTTCAGGGTGGACTCTGCGGCAAGTGGGGTCTTGCTCGGGATCTCAGCAAGTGGGTGTGGGGCCGTACCCAGCATCCCGAGAAGGGGGGAGCCCGATGGTGCTGGGGCCTCGGCTGCCCGGCCTTGCACGCCCTCCTGCCCCGTTCCCACGCTGCAGCAGAGGGGCTGGCCCTGAACCTTACCGTGAGCAAACGCACTGGGAGCCGATGGCATCCGCAGAGCCAGAGAGTCTCCGGGACCACGGCCCTGCCACCTGAAGGCGTGTGGCGCTGCTGGCCATGGAGGAGGGCTCTGCTGTCTGAGTTGTGCAGCAGAGAGAGAAGGAGAGACAGCGTGAGGAGGGACCCCCCAGCTTGCTCAGGGTTTCCCGGTGGCAATTGGTACCTCACCTGCCTTTGGGTTTCTGGGGCAGTTCCAATGACACCAGCTCTGTGAGGATCCCCAAGTCACTTTTTCTCCCCAGGCCTGTGTAATGGGCACACACTCATTAACTCAGTGTGTAATTGACACCTCCTGTGTGTATGACCCTGGGAACGTGGGATGACCAGGCAGGGGCCCGCCCTTGTCCCAGCCAGCAGGACTCGTGTGCACAGAAGGGCTGATGGAGGATGGCACAAGTGGGGAGAGCCCGTGGCAGGGCTCAGCCTACGATGAGAGTAGTGGTCCTGTTCTCCGGGGGGTGGGGGAGGACGGGCAGGGAAGATGGGGTTTGCTTAGTTGCCTGTCTCCTGCCCACAGCCCTCCTGACCACCTTCAGGTGGCCCAGCACTTCCTCCAAGCTCTCTGGGTCCTGGGCTGCAGTCACATCTGTGTCTCCAGTGCTTGGCGCAGCTGATCTGGGTGAATGCCCCTTGGGGAGCCCGTGCCACTCCCCACCTAGTCTCCTAGACCAAGAGAGGAGGCTGTTTCTTGCTCAGAATAAGAAGGGTCTGAAGGGTCTGCTTAACCAAGGGAGGGCTGCTTGTTCAGGTAGTGAGGGCACCATCTTTGGAGGTAATCAAGAGATGGCTGGATGGCCAGATGACCACATTTGGGGATCTTGAAGAAAGAGATTGTGGCTGTGAGTGGCTATCCTCAGCCCCATGGGCTCTGGCCTGTGAGATTTTAGGATTCTGGCATTGAAATCTTGTCATTGAAATCAAATTGTACAGAAACCTCCAGCTCCGCGCAAAGCGGGGACTCTTCTGTTGGTGAAAAGCAGGAGAGAGGAGTGTTATTCTTTGAGATGGCGCAAGGTGGCCTGGGTTTGGGAGGGGAGGGCAGAGCGCCCCTCCGGATTCCCACGCCCAGGTGCCCTGCCCCTCCCCCCCACAGCCTCTGTTTAACTCCAAAATAGCTTTAATTAAAAATGTGCCAGCGTGTTCACGGACTAAATTACTGTGTTGCAGTTCGTATTTTCTTTCTCATGTTGGCTTTAAAATTTCATCAACACAGCTGCTTCCTCCGCGGTGATTCATCCCGAGACTCCGTGCACGTTATTATTTTTCCTGTGGATTCGCTGTGCCCGCCGCCCTGGGGTGGGGGCGACTGTAATTGACGCTCCGGCCTCCGGTTCACTCCCCTGCCGGGCGGATAAATGAAGTCTCCACTGTGCGCCCAGAAGCCGCTTCACAAAGGAGCAAGACGCCCTGGTCGTGTTTCCGAGGCCGGCGGGGGCATGAGGCTGAGCTCCAGGCTGGGGCTGTGAGGGGCCCCAGCCAGCCCCTCCTCCTCACCCCTCTGCACCTCTCCTGCCTCCTGTCACGTCCCGCAGTGCTGCTGAAAGGGCCCAGGGTTTACACCAGGCACAGATGTGGAAACTGAGGCCTGGGTGGAGAGGGTTTCCTGACGTGGATGCCGCGTTAGTTGCCAGGGCTGCCAGAGCAGAGTTCTGCAGCTGTGGGGCTCAGACAACAGAGATTTGTTGCCTCACAGTTCTGGAGGTTAGACGTCCAAGATCAAGCTGTCGGTTGGGTTGGTTCCTTCTGAGGCCTCTCTCCGAAGCTGTGGCCACCTCCCTGTGTCCTTACGTCATCTTCCCTCTGTGTGTGTCTGTCCCATTTCTCCTTTTTAGGAGGACACCACTCATACTGGATTAGGACCCATTCTAATGCCCTTAGGATTCCCAAATGTGGTCCTCCAGACATCTAGCCATCTCTTGATTACCTCCAAAGATGATACATACCCTCACTACTGAAACTCTTCAAAGACCCTATCTGCAAATAGGTCACATTCGAAGGTCTTGGTGGTTAGGACTTCAATATATGAATTTTGGGGGCGACATGATTCAACCCACAGCAATGGTGTTGGCCTGATGGTGTAAGAAGGTGGGCTTGGGCCCTGGAGGAGTCTAGGCTCAGGTAATCCCTGCCCCAGTGCTCACCTGCTGTGTGGCTTTAGGCAAAAATCCTTTGTCTCTTGGCACCAGTTTCCTCACCTGTAAAACAGGGCTGACGGTGACACCCAATGCAGCACGTGATGTGGAAGCTGGGAACACTCCTGGGTAATGCCTGCCTTGCCTGCATCTTCCTGGTCCCATGGGCCCAGGATCTGCAAGGCGTGGCTGACCGTGCCCCCAGCTGGTGGCATGGGCCTGGCCCATCCCAAGGCACTGCTGAGCCGTGTCCTTGGTCTGAGCTTTGAACCATCTAGGCTTGGGGAGAGAGGAATTGTCTGCCACCATCTCCGCCATTGCCAATGCCTCAGTTGTTCCTGTGTCCCTGAGGAGGATGGCGCCATCCTGACCTCTGGGTTCCTCCAGAGATGCTGGCCCTGCAGTATTTGATGTGGGCAGTTCTTGTCTGCATCTTCTGTGACATGCTGCTGTGTGAACAGGCTCTGGGCTCTCCCTGTTCTGCCTGTGTGGCATCTGGGGTTGGCCACCTTGTCCCTGTCCCTGTACCCTCTGTCTGGGTCTCTGGAGGACTTTGAATGCTTCCTTAGCAGAACCTTAATGCTGGTCCAGCCTCTCCCTTGGCCAGGGAGGGAACTGCCTCTTCCCAGCCTGGGAGCAGATGGCCAGTCTAGCACCGTGGGCAGCACTAGAGACTGAGGATTCCAGCTCCGTGCCCTGGCACCCGGGGCTTAACGGGCGTCCGCCAGGCCGAGAGGCCACGCCCAGGACTCTGGAGCCAGAGGGCTGGTTCAAGTGCCTTAACCTCTGTGTGCCTCAGTGTTCCCCTTTGTAAGATGAGGATGAAAGGGCAAATTGTGGGGAGCACTGAGAGTCGGCAGCTGGTGGTGAGGGGGGTGGGTCAGCCCTCGTGGTCTCGACTGTGTGTGGGGGCCACCCAGCAGCCTCTGCGAGCCTCCGCCTGACCCCGACGTATGTGCAAGCAAACAGGCCCAGAAAGTGGTTGAGTTGCTCTCATCTCCCCAGGCAAGGTGGGATTCGTATTTTGCAAATCTGCCCCTCCAGTCTCCCAACGGCCTGTCCCTCACTCACCTCATTAGAATAAGCGGGGGCCTACAGAGCGCCCCGCGGAGGGTGCGTTGGTCACAGGCCACGTGGTCCTGGGTGGTGCAAAACTGGGATTTAGGGCACGAAATTGCTGGGGGAGTAGGGACAGCAGTGCCAGCTGTGGATAAGTAACGTCGGCCACACGCGCCAGCCACACGTTTCACCTCCGCAGCCTGGTCAGAGCGCAAACTGGGGAGGAGTCTGCACACTGGCTGAAGTGGCTGCCCCTTTGTTCTTAAGTAAGGCCTGCAACTGAGTTCTCTTACAAATTAAAGGACAAAAAAAAAAAAAGTAAATGCAGTTGGCATTACGGGGTAGCTCTTGCGAGGCACCTTGCAGGCTGCCCTTGCCCGGAGGAGGCCAGGCAGGGGCTGCATCCCCACCTGCCCTCTCTGAACTGGCTGTGATCTTGGGGTGCTCCAGGCCAGTGTACCCCACTCGAGGGCCTCTCAGCAGGGCGGCTTTTCCCTGGGAGGGTGGCAGGGTGCTTGGGGCAGCTAGATTCTGGTGTGAGCTTTGGCTGGACACCCCCAGGGCCCCAGTGCCTGTCACGGAGCAGGTGCTCCATTCATCCTTGTTGAATCTGCAGTTTCTAAAGATATGAGCTCGTGGGAGTCACCTTGGTGACCCCCGCACCACGGCCCTTGGGGTGGGAAAGCCACTCTGGCCCAGCTGAGGTCCTGGAGGCTTCTGGCTAGCAGGTGTCCAGGGAAGGGCTTGGGCAGAGGCGATGGGTGTGGCTGGCGTTTGCTGTGACGCTGTTCTCCTTTCTTCCAGCTGCCCCGCCCCTACGGCCACCCGAGAAGCTGGCTCCAGGTAGCGTTGCCCCGTGGGAGACCTGTTTGCAGTGGTGTTGGGGGCTGGTAGCGTTGCCCCGTGGGAGACCTGTTTGCAGTGGTGTTGGGGGCTGCTCGGAGTGCCGTGTGTGCTGTGTGCTGTGTCCCCTCTCCAGCGCCCTCCCGCTTTGCAGTGTGTGGCGGGAGGAGGGGCTTGCCGAGGCCACGCCAGCAGTGGTGGAGGCGAGGCCAGGGCCTGCCCGGCTGTGGCTCCCCATGGAATTGGCCCAGGTGCCTGAGCGGGGTCTGGAGCTGCTGAGCTGGCTGGGCACTGGGTGGGGTCCCGCGCAGGTTGTGCCGTCCTGAGGGCCTGTGCGTGTGGCTCCCTAGGCTGCAGGACAGGGCCTGTGGCTAGAAACAGCTGGGCCAGCTCAGCCCCGAGACCTGGGAGTTGGGCCCTTCGAGCACTGGCCACTCTCCTGCTAGCCCTCAGGCTTCCGGATGGCCTTGTCTCTGTCCCCTTCTCCCAGGCTTGAGAATGCCCATCGAGGAGTACCTGCGCTTGTACGTCACCCTCCCAGAGTCTTCCACCACCCCGTCCTGCCTGGCCCAGGGTTTCTCAGCCTCGGCACTGCGGCATGTGGCAGGGCAATTCTTAGTGCACTGTAGGTTGTTGAGCAGCTTCCCTGGCTTTTATCCACGAGGTGCCAGCACCCACCACCCCACTTGTAAAAATGAGAAGTGTCTGTAGACGTTGCCAGGGCAAGATCACCCCTCTTGAGAACAGTGAGCTGCAGCAGCATGACTGCACGCCAGCCCTGGGCTCGGGGCTGTGAACCACACCTGTCCAGGCACGCACACCATAAACTAGCCAGGTCATTACAAAGTGCCAGGGTTGCCCCCCTTCCCCAGCGGCCATGGCCGTGACTGACTGGTATATGTACTCAAAGCCCCTGCGTGCCATAGTGGAACCAGCTCTGGCGCAGTCGCCTTCCGGAGCGCCCTGTGGGGTGGTCAGGACAGCTCCCCTGGAGCTGCTGGGGTCCCTGGTGGGAGAATGGCCTCCCGAGGGCGTGCAGTCCAGCCTCTGCTTCCAGGCGAGTCCCCGCGCCCCTCCAGTGGGCGGTGAGCCATTTGCCCACGTTTCCTGGGTGGAGATTGCTGCGCTTCAGGCCGGGAAGGCCCCGGTTTACTCTTCAGCACCTGGACCGTTCATTATGCTGCACTGACCAGCCCTGGGCCTCTTACAGTGCTTCCGCTCATGGGGACAGGGGACAAGCAGGGGGTCACCAGACCTTGTGGACAGAGTGGTCATTGGGCCCTGGTCTTGCCCCTTGTGTCACACCTGCCACCTCCCCAGGCCCTGGGAGGTCGGGCCCTCTGGAAGTGGGATCGGCAGAAAATGTGAACTGAGCTCCCTGCAGCCCCGGCCTCCAGCCTGGTCCCGGCCCCAGTGTGGGAGCCACAGAGTGGTCGCCTGGCCCTGGAGGCCATCTCAGCACATGCCCACAGGCAGAGGTGGGGTCAGTGCCTGCAGCAGCTGCACAGGGCCTTGGCTCCTTCTGGTATTTTCCTGCCAAGTTCCCATCCCTGTGAAGGTAGAAGTAGACTCCTCCCTGCAGACAGCGCACCCACCCTCTCCTTCCACGGTAAAACTGGCCCCTTGCAAGGGAGCCCCTGAAGCCCCCCCGCTGGGCCTGAAGCAGGAGGGAGCCCCACCTGGGAGAGCTGGGGCCTGGGAGGCCCGTGTTTGTGTCTAAGTCAGACACGGTCATTGGCAGGACCTCGGGCTGGTGAGGACCTGGCCGGTTGCTGTCCACCGCCTGTGGTTCCGGACCCTGGCCATACCTAGCGGCCCAGCCGAGCTGCGCTGGGAGGCCGCTGAGGGAGGAAGAGCCCCACAGGCGCCCGTGCCCTGTGAGGTGCCCACCCATCCTACTCTGAGGGCTGAGGGACAAGTCCAGAGTCACTTGGGATGGCCCCCTCCGAGGGGGCTCCTGCCCCTGGTCGCTCCATACGCATCAGCAGGCTCTGGTGATCGGAGTGGTCACCTGTGGCTGCCAGGTAGGGACACAAGGCGCCCCCCTCAGTGCCCGCCCTCCACCCCTACCCCACAGCCCTCATGTCACCTGTCTGGCGCACAGCAGGTGCTCTGTATGTGCTGCTTTTTTCTTTTTTCTTGGAGACAGAGTCTCAGAGGCTCATTCTGTCGCCCCAGCTGGAGTACAGTGGTGTCATCATAGCTCACTGCAACCTCAAACTCCTGGGCTCAAGCAATCCTCCTGCCTCAGCCTCCCAGGTAGCTGGGACTACAGGTGTTTGCCATCATGCCTGGCTAATTTTTCTATTTTTTGTAGAGATGGGGTCTCGCTCTTGCTCAGGCTGATCTCGAACTCATGGCCTCAAGCCATCATCCTGCCTTGGCCTCCCAGAGTGCTAGGATTACAGGCGTGAGTCACCATGCCCCGCCTCACTGTGTGCTTCTTGAAAACATAACTGCTGCAGCAAGTGGCACATCTGAGGGCCAGATGCCCTTTGGGAACAGGAGGGAGGGGTGAGAGTAGTTCCCCTGAGCAGAGCCCAGAAAGGGGCTTCCTGCCCACAGCTGCTGCTGCCCACCTGTCTCGAGGGGAGTGGCCCAGGTGGTCGGTGGCCTCCTATCTACAGGTGCCACCCCCCTTTCTGTTCAGTACCCCTCTCTGACAGTGCTCCCAGGGTCTATCCCAGGGTGGCCCCAAATGAGCCCCTGCAGCTTTGCAAGCAGGAATCCCCGGGAAGATGGGAAGGCCACGGACTGGGTGTCCCTGCTGCGGAGGAGCCTCTGGCAACATCCCAGAGGCCCAGAGAGGCTGGGGAGTACCCGCAGCTCACACAGCAAGTCTGCCCTGGCCCTGAGCAGGGCAGCGTTGCGGTGAAGGCCCTGGACAGAGCCCCGGGGTGTCCTGAGCTCTGAGGCCTCAGTGGAGGAGGGAGACCTGCCACATCATGAGTCTCTTCGCTCCTGCCTGGGACTCTCTGGCTGCCCTTCAGAAGCCCTAGAAGTGGGTGCTGGGGATTGGGCGGCCACGCCTGCCTGGGCTGCTGTTTGCAGAGCTGGGACCCACAGTGTTAAGCATTTGGGAGATCTTGCTCCACCTCCGAGCAGGCAGACAGCCTGCTCCGTGTGCACGATCCCCTCGCCCTGGGTCCTGAGGGATCTGCCTTAGGGAGACAGCGGCAGGGTACCTCCCTGAAGGAAGGGCACCTTCACCAGCCGCCAGCTCTGCTCCATGTGCAGACCAAGACCAGGAGGTGGTTTCGGCAATGAAAACTTGAGATCTCATTCTGCAAAGAGGCCAGCATGGCACGTAGCAGGATTTTTAATTTGGATTTAAGTGCAATCATGGTTACTCATTTGATGCGTCATTAGTCACATTGCCCCTTAATGAGAGCCTGTGCGTTTCTCCTGCCTGGCTTTGTGGCTTGCTAATAAACTTCTGTGGACATGCGAAATGCTTATAGATGCTCACCGAAGGCAGGAGTGGGAATTGCATGCTGCTAATTAAAAAGCTCCCCACCCCCGTGTACACACGCCTCCTCCCAAGGAGACTGTCTGGGGAGGGGAGGAGACAGCAGCGCAAACCTGCGTATTCAGTAGCAGCATGTGGCTGCCTGGAGCCCACTTGGTGGAGGGCCGGAGAGGCTCTGGGGGAAGCGCGGCTTGAGCCCAAATAGTCTAGGTGGTGTGTGGGTAGGGGCAGGTGGGGCCTGGCTGGTGGGAGGGATTGGGGGTCTACCCCTGATGGCTGTGTGGCCAAGTAGACATCACTCGTGTGTCTCTGTGCATGCTCGGCCATGGTCTCCTTTCTCCCACCAGCCTTGGGGTGGCGGCGAGGTTCTCACAGAACAGAGGGTGAGCGGAGGGCCCTGTCACACCCTCCCACTGGGCTGGGGTTTAGAATGCACTCGCCATGGAGACGACTTTATAACTATCTTTTGCAGAGACCTGGCCAGGAAAATAATTTGGTTTGGGGCTTTTGACTTTGAGTGGAGCTGGGGTATACCCCTCAGGGGAGATGTTCCGTGGAGGCAGGGGTGGCTCAGATGGGGGTCACCTGTGGTGGGGCCCAGCGAATGCTGGGCCAGGGGTGGGCTGTGGCCTCTTTCTCTTTTTGGTACCTAGTGGGAGGGGGGCTTCACTCGGTCGGACCCCCGGCTGGGTCAGGGAGGATTAATACACTGTGGGGTTAACACAGGCAGGCCGGGAGCCATCAGGGCCTGCGGACTCTTCCCACAGCCCCCAGGAGACCCTGTGCGGATGGTGCTGCTGGGTCATCTGAAGCCCCACACTTTGGGGGCTGCTGCAGCAGGGTGGGTCCCCACTTTACTCTCCCTCGTGTCCCTCTGGGCCCCTTGACCTTGGATCACACCCGTGTCCTCCCTGAGGCCCAGGAAACAGCTCCGAGTCTCCCGGTGCCTGACTGCTGTGGCCTTCGAGCAGGTACAGACCTGCTGACCCCTCTGTGTCCCTTTCTCTGGCTAACCAGCATCTCCGGGCTTGGAGCCTGCGGAGTGAAGGTGCTTTCCCATTGTCGCTCTGACCACCCCATGGGAGCCTCCCGAAGTGAGCATTCACTGCCCTCCCCACCACCTGGAGGACACCAGTGCCCCTGGGGCCAGGCCTTTGAGACCTCGCAGCGGGGTGGGGTGGGGGCGGGGCCTGCCCTGGGGTCTGATTGCATGGGAGAGCAGGACACATGGGGGACCCCGTGAGAGATGGGGGTCCACCTCCGAGCAGGCAGACAGCCTGCTCCGTGTGCACGATCCCCTCGCCCTGGGTCCTGAGGGATCTGCCTTAGGGAGACAGCGGCAGGGTACCTCCCTCAAGGAAGGGCAGGACACATGGGGACCCCGTGAGAGATGGGGTGGGAGAGCGGGACACATGGGGACCCCGTGAGAGATGGGGTGGGAGAGCAGGACACATGGGGACCCCGTGAGAGATGGGGCTAGTGAGTGGGAGGAGGGACCCCCAGATGTGGCTGTTGCCCATCCTCCCTGCCCTGCCCCCGCCCTGCCCAGGCCTCCTCCGCTCCCCCGGTTTGTTTGGGTAACTCAACAGCCTGCTGACTTATGGGACATGCGGCCGCATTTATCTGCCCAGCGGCTTTCTCTCCGTTCCTCTGAAGTAGGAAAGGGTGTTTGGGCTGGAAATTGGTGCAGAAAGGAGGGCCACACCTTGTGCTGGCCGGACCAGGAGGGAGGTCAGTGGGTGCTGGACTGGGTGGGTGCACCCAGGAGGAGTTTCACTGGGACCTGTGGCTGCGACTGATGGGCTCCTGGCCCTACCCAGCCTCGGGGGGGAGGTTTGGCTTTGCCCCCAGACAAAGGACCTGCGGCAAGCCGGCCACGCTGGGCGTCAGTTACGGCCGAGCTCGCATGTTCCTGTGGATTCAGGGGGGCGATGCCCAGGCCTGTGCCGAGGCTCAGAGGGAGCCCCAGAGCCTGGAGGAGGCCGGGGCCTAAGGACGTGGCCCCCGGGGCTGGAGATAGTGGGCCCCAGGCAGGGCGAGGGGCCTGGCCTGTGTGGGGACCTAATTGCATGCAGGATGCTGGTGTAGAGGAACCAGGGCTGAAGGGTGCGAAAGCCATTCACTCATTCATTCACTCTCCTTCATTCATTCCCGTTTGTCCAGCCATTCAGCAAATATTTGTAAAGCGAACACTGGAGATGGGATGCCGGCAGGTGATTGGGGAGAGAAGGAGGAATGGCTGGTCTCTGCTGAGAGGACAGAGAAGCCAGCGAAGGGGGGCCAGGGGTAGGGGGCTCCAAGGCGGAGCCTTTGAGCAGGTCGGGCTGCGGGAGGGAGGAGCCACAGCCAGGACCCTGTGGACCGGCGCTACCAGGCCCTGGGGATCATACTTTGCCTCTCAGCCAGGCTCCTCCATCTAACCCCTCTCTCTTTCTGTCCCCTGCAGCAGGCGGGCTCCGGGGAGTTCCGGACGCTGCGGAAAGGCTTCTCACCGTACCACTCGGAGTCCCAGCTCGCATCCCTGCCGCCCCCCTACCCGGACTCGCTCCAGAACGTACGTGCCCTCCCCCGACCCGAGAACCCAGGTGCTCTTGCAGGAGAGGGTGAGGCTCAGGCGAGTGGCCTACCCGACATGAGGGTTTGGGCCCGCATCTCAGCCCAGCTCTGTGTCCAGGGCCACCAAGGGCAGCAGGACAGGGTTGGGACTTGTGGCCATGGTGGCCTCTCTTGTCCTCTGCTAATGTCCCCACCCTCCCAGGAAGAGACTCTGGGCTCTCCTCCACTTGGAGCCTCGTGAGAGGCGAGAGTTGTGTTTAGAGGGGAAGCCCCGAGTTGGAGGAATGCTCCAGAGCGCAGGCCAGTGTCCAGGCCTTGCAGAGTGGTCACAGGGACTTGCTGGGCCCTGGGGAGCCCGCGTCGGGTGCTTGGGCCACCCAGGAGAGTGAGGCTCTGGCACACCTGGGCAAGTCTCCTTGCCCTGTGGGTGGCCACCTGTGGGTGGCTCTGCGGTGGGTGTCTGCCTCCTGACAGGAGGAGCCAGGCTATTGACAGGCCCCTGGGAAAGGTGTTCTCGCCACCTTCTTTTGGTCAATTGTCTTTGTTTTTGAGAACACAGTTGAGTGCACCAAAGAGTTGTGCAGAGTTGTGCAGAGTTGTGCAGTCACCACAACAGAACATTTTCATCACCCCAAAAAGAAACCCTGTACCCATCAGCGGTCACCCGCCCCCCAGCCACCAGCAACTGCCAGTCTGCTTCTGTCCCTGTGGACTTGCTATTCTGGACATCTTATAGAAATGGAGTCATGTCATACGTGGCCTTTTGTGTCTGGGCTCCATCATGTTTTCAAGATTCATAACAGGAGGCTGTGTCGGTCTCCATTGCTTGTCACGGCTGGATAACACCCGCTGTGCCGGGAGACCTGTCGTCCACCCGGGCATCCACTGACGGACGCCAGGTTGTTTCCGCCGTGCGGCTGTGGTCAGCGGTGTGGCCGTGAATGCTTGTGGACACGCACTTTGTGGACGTTTGGTTTGTGTTCACTTCTCTTGGGTGTACACCGGTCTCCCCACCTTTGGCACTGGCTCTGGAGGTCCCCAGACGTGGGTCTGAGGCCCAGCCCGTGTTTCCAAGCTGTTTGGTCTGGGGCAAACCATTCTCAGCCTCCGCGCTCTGCTCGTCCCTAAAACAGGCATGGAAAGACGTAGCGTCCGCTGGAGGGTTTGTCGCAAACACTCCGCGGGCTGGTCCACCCAAGCGGGTGCTTACTGAGGACAGCCACTGGGCTCTTCCAGCGTGTGGCCTGAGGGGGCAGGAGGGGACACAGAGTTCCAGTGCAGCTTTGGGGTGTGCGGCACCTGGGGAAGGAACGCAGTAGAGGTGACAGCCTGGCTTTCACTACTCCTTATATGTATTGTCTAGTCGATGGCGTCATTTATAGGACCCCAGGCCACGCCCTCGCTGCCACCGCCACCACCCAGTGAGGGGGGCAGGAAAGGGCTGGATGGTGCAGCCCACCCCCGAGGCTGCTGCCCCCCTCCTGCCTGTGCGCCAGGCGGTCAGGAACCTGGTACAGGTGGGGGCATGAGGCCAGAGGTGCCAGGGCTCCGCTGACACTCGGTCTTTCCCCAGGACAGGGCGGTGGTGCCGGCAGGGGCACACAGGCACTAGGGCCAGGTGCCAGAGGCCTCCCAGGGCTGTCTGCATGTGGCTGGCGCCCCCTGCTGGCCGGTGAAGGGAGTGTGGCCTCTGCCTCAGGCCGGACGCCTCCGCTGCCGCCCAGGGAACACCCTTGGGTCCCTGTTTGGTTTCCCTGCACGACAGACCTGGCCTGGCACCTGAGACCAGGCCCCAAGGCTGTGGGGCCTCCAGAGGTGGCAGAGGTCCGGTGCCCCCTTAACCTCAGGGAGGCTGGGGTTTCTGCGGGCAGAGCCAGGAGCCGGGCAGCCTGCGAGGTCCTGGGGCAGGTCCAGGCCAGGGCGGGTGGGAGAGCTCAGAGCAGTTGCTACCAGGGCGGTGGAAGGTTCTGCGTAGCCCAGCCTGGGCAGTGTGTGGTGGTGACGCCGTGTGGGCCGCGGCTGGGCAGGGTTCCAGCCCAGGCCACTGCGTCTGCCGGGCCCATAGGAGGGGTCACCAGGGCCCAGGGACTGAGAAGGAAGCATTCAGTTTCCAAGGCTGGCCCACGGCTGCCTGTGTGGGAGCTGCACGATGGCCCGGACGCCCGGTGGACGTTCTTCCCTCTCCTGTCTCTGGGCGCCTCTCGCTGTTTTCTGCCTGCTCTCCAGCACTCGCAGGCTCCCCTCGAGCCCACTCCCCTTGTCTTGTGACCTGGTTCCTGTGGGCCCCCCGGGGGTCCCCACCACCGCCTGAGGCCAGAAGGCTCACACCCTGCCCCACGGCCACCTGGACTCCGTGGGAGGGAAGCTGGGTGGGGCCGGGCCCGTGCCCTGCGCAGACCCTCAGCTTCTGCCGGAGGCTGGGTGCCCCTACCCCAGGCCTCAGGTGGGAGCCAGGCCCCTGGGGCCGATTCGTTCCCTAGGTGGCCGGGACAGGGCCAGGAGGGTTCTCAGTCCTGGGCAGTGCTGGGGTGGGAAGGGGGAGGCTTTGTGGTTAGCCCAAGCGGGGTCTGAATCCAGACCTTCCTCGTCTTGCTGTGCGATTGGAGTCTCCTGCCTCCCTGGGCTGCACTTTGTCTCCAAAATGTGCTACACCTCCGGCTGGGCTGCTGAGGGGGCCTGGGCACACAGTGGTGCCTCGCACTGCTCTTCCCGCCTCCACCCTGTGAAAGACCGTTCCATCTGCAGAAGACCTGGTGCATGCGAGGAGGAGGCTGGGGCCGGGGGCTCTTCCGGTGCCTAGTCCTTACACTTGCCTCCTCCGTCCCCACTTCTGCCCGGACCCTGGCCCACAGAATCAGGGACCTGCCTGAGCCGCCCATCACGCCCACGGCCATCACCTGGGAGCCAGCCAGGTGAGCTAAGCGTATGATTCTTTCCCACAGGGCCCGGCTTGCCCTGTTTCCGAGCTGCCCTCGCCACCCCCTGCCGGCTACAGCTCTGCAGGACAGAAGCCCGAGGCTGTTGTGCACGCCATGAAGGTAAGGGCCACCACCTGCTCTCCAGGAGGGGCCAGGTGCACTGCTGGACTGCGGGACCTGTGACCACACGTGCCCTCTGAGTCCGGGGGCATCTGAGTGGCAGGAGTGGGGTTTCATCTCCATGCGGGTGGCTGGTGACCATGGCAGGCACTTCCCCAAAGCCAAAGAGTTGGGGGCAGGAGGGGGGCTGGAAGGACTCCCGGGCCCTGCCTCCAGGCAGCTGCCGCCCTCGCAGGCCCCAGGTGCAGACAGACAGGTCCATGATGCTCTGGTTTCTCCTGAGGCTCCACACCTGAGCACAGCGCCCACTAACCCCTCCCTTCCTTGTGCACACGCCATGGACATCATGGATAGGTGCGCAGGGACACGCCCACACTTGCACCTGCACGGGCTCACACACTGCCCACGTGTCAAGTGCCCCTCCTCCCCAGCGGGCGGGCCCACCCAGCCTGCCTGCCCTTCTCCCAGAATGAGCTGGGGCTGCTAGTTCCCTTGTAGGTGTCCACAGTGTCACCAGGTGAGGGGATGACCTGCCCCTGTCCTTAGGGACCTGGCAGCCGGGGTCCTCAGCTTTGTTTTGCAGCAGGGAAAGCTGAGGCTTGGGGGGCCACGTGACCTCCCCGAGGCCTGCTGGTGGCCTGTGCCCCGACCCTGGGACTTGTTTCTTTCAGGTCCTGGAGGTGCACGAGAACCTGGACCGGCAGCTCCAGGACAGCTGTGAGGAGGACCTGAGCGAGAAGGAGAAGGCCATCGTCCGCGAGATGTGCAACGTGAGGCACTTCCCAGGGCTGGGGCCGGGGCCCAGCACCGGGAGGGTGACCTGCCCAGCATGGCCACATCCTTCCCTGTGTGGGACTCCACTAGCGCCAGGTGCCCTGGATGGCTGGGGAGGCCTTGGAGGCCCTGGAGTCCAGGCCTGTCCCCACTGCCCCTGCCCCTGCCCCTCCCGGAGGTCCCTGGTCTCTGCAGACCTCTTCCTCCCCTGGGGAGCCAGGCAGAGCCTATGCTGCCCCACACCCCAGGACTGGCCTTGTCCTCCCAGCTTGCTGGTGGCCCCTAGTGGCTGCCGGCTAGACAGGGGGTGCTCAGAGCTGGTGGTGCAGGTGGAACCTTCCGCCCTGCCGGCCTACTGGGCCACGGCTGCCTTTGCTTCTAGGAGCGGGGCTGTCTCTGGGTCTGCCCAGGAGAGCCTCTTCCCTGGCCCACCTGACCACTGTCATCCCTTTGGACCCTTGGGGGAGCCAGAGGGCAGGGCAGTTTCACAGGGTCTGACCCTGGGGTCCTGATCCCTGCCCCCCACTGCCTCCTGGGTCTGTGGGCCCCGCTGGGCAGCTGCGAGGCTGAGCCACACCCCCACAGTGACCTGCCAGGAGGGCAGGTGGGAGGTGAGGGTGGACGTGCAAAGACCTGATCTGACCAACTCTGGGCCTCCGGTGCCTCAGTTTCCCCTCCTGGCTCCATGGATCTGGGGACGTGGGCGATTCTGTAGAGCACCGAGGTAGCAGGTGGCTTGGAGTGAGCCCTCCACTCACATCTCGCCCTCCCCACAGGTGGTCTGGAGAAAACTGGGAGACGCCGCCAGCTCCAAGCCCTCCATCCGGCAGCACCTGTCTGGGAACCAGTTCAAGGGGCCTTTGTAGGGCCGTTCTTCCGTGGGTGTGGGCTGGCCCTGCCTGGGGGTCCCCAGGGGGGCTTCAGGCCCCAGATGTGGGCAGGACCTCCGGCTGAGCCACTCTCTTCTTTTCTGTGGTGAATTGTACATAGGGCCCCGCTGCCGCGGCCTGCCACGCGGATGGCCCGGCCTCCATCTCCTGCCTCGCACACCAGCAAACTGGGAAGCCGGGACGCCGCTGACCGTCCCTGCGGCAGAGCAGCCAGGGCAGCCTCACGCCGCTCTGCGCCCGGCCCCGGGCTCCATGAGGAGACGCCGAAGGCTGCTTCTGAAGTGCCAGGCCCAGGGACTATCCCAGGCTTCTGTGTCTGGCCCTCCACCCCCAGCTGCCACCTGCACTGGACAGAGGCCACCGGCACCTGGATGCTGATGCAGGGCACCACTTCTCACCCGCCTGCCGGCCTGGCCCCTGGCCCACCGAGCACTGGGTCCCCTGTGTCACGGACAGAGAAACTCGCCCGTCCGTGGCTGGCTGGAGGCTGCTCTGGGGCTCTCAGCGCCTTCCTCTGACACTCAGTCTGGAGCCAGGGTCCCTCCCCTGCCCGGGGGGGCTGTGCCCAGCCGCCCTGATGTCAGCTGCTGCTTGTTTTTAAGAGTTCATCACCCCCACCCCCAACACTCTCTGCAGTGTGCCCCCACCCTGCGCCAGGTGTGCCCCATCGTTTTGGGTTCCTCCTGCCCAGAGCCTGAGGCTCCCTGTCTGTGGTTTCCATGATGGGCCAGCCACGTGGGAAGGGCCTGGGGAGAGTTTCTCTCTCCAGGTGGGTAGCACTGGGCTGCATCCTGGGTCACTGTGGACAGAACTGCCAGGGCCACAGATGACAAAAGTTCTGTTCTCTCTGGGAAGGAAGGAGCCCAAGCTGGTTCTGGCTTTAATTTGCTGTGTGACCTCCAGCAAGTCAGTCTCTCTGGGCCCCTGGCGGAAAAATGGGGTCTCCAAGGTTCCTTTCAGCCCTGCTCCCAGTTCAAGGCCATCCAGCGCCAGGTGGCCTGGGTCCTCCCTGACAGCACGACCTGAGGGGCCGACGTGCTGGAGAGGCGCCGGGCAGGTGGGCTGGGCGGAGCGAGGCCCAAGCTGAGCTCCGCTGCCTCGCCGTCGCATCACAGGCAGTCGCCTGCCCTCTGAGCCTCAGCGTCCTCAGCTGCAGAAGTGGCAGCATAAGCCCCTCCTTACAGGGCTCTGAGGTCACAGGAGACCGTCAGTATAAATAACCACGTACAGACCGTGACGTGTGACAGGCGACTGTGTGTGTGATGAGAATGAGGCCTAGAGGGGCTAAGCGATTTTATGGCACATTAGAGATGAGATCCCAGAACTTGTAGGACAGGGACAGGCTGCTTTCCTGACACCTGCGAACGCCCTCGTAGCCGGCCCCTGGCACCCCCCAGCTCTTCTGTTCAGCTCTTCGCCCCGTCAGACTGCTGCGCCCCAACGGTACTTAGCGCTCTGTGCCGCCAGCACGCAAGGAGCCCTAAGAGGTGGTCTTTGTATCATCAGCAGGTTCTCATTCAGACCCAAGCAAGAGCGGGGAGACGGCTTCTCCCTCTCCCCCCCAGCTGGGGACCTCGTTCTGAGCAGTTCCCGCTCCGTGTCTGCCATCAGTGCCCTTGGGTCACATGCTCTCAGGGGAAAGGCTCGTGCCCTCACTGTGCCCAGAGTGCTGAGCGGGTGCTGGCAATGGGCCTGGGCCTGCTGCTCGTGCTGGGGGGTTACCAGTTCTCTGGGCTCCTTCTGGAAGGAGTGTGCCAGCTGTCACTAGAGGTGTGAACTAAAGCTGAATGAACATCTGCTGGTTATGGTACTGGGCGATTCCTGCCCAAATGGGCAGCTGGACTGGGGAGGGAGGAAGAGGCCCCTCTGGGTCTTGGAGTCCAAAGAACCACAGAGCAGCCTGGGGGGCTGTGAGTCCATTTTGGGTGGGGTCCGAGTCTGGCAGCCGTGAGTCCTCTTCGGATCAGGTTGGCTTGGCCACCGCTGAAAGCAATAAGTAAGGGCTCCTGGCACCTGCAGATCTCCTGCAACTTGGCCAAGGGAAGGGCAGCCTTGAAGCGACCTTTTCCCTGTGAAGGGGAGTGACTCCCATCCCTAATGCTGCAGCGGCATCCAGGGATCTGTGGAGCATTTCTTCGAGAACCCTCCTGCCTACAATGGAGGCAGCATAAGCTGTGCCCCTGAGCCAACACAGCATTGGGATGCTTTTCTAGGACAGAATTCTGTGACAGTCACATCTCAGACATACTAGCTGATTTAAAAAGCCAGCAGTGACTGATCCCACATTCCTGGGTACAGGTGGCAGTTGCAGAGAGCTGAGCCACAGGCTGGGGAGGGTCACATGGGGCCTCCCACGGGGGAGCCTTGAGGGGGCTGCAGCTCAGTGTGACTCCTGGCTCTGCCACTAGCAGAGTGACACTGGGTGGCACTTCCCTTCTGGAGCCTTAGCTCTTAAAGCACCTGATGGGGTGTCCCTTCAGAGGCCCCTTTCCACTTCGAGCTCAGCTTGCGCTGGGCTTCAGGTCCCACTGTGATGAAACACACCCTTCCAGCCTCACCCAGGTGGCCCAGCCCATCCTGGAGTCGTCATCTGCTGAGCACATTTTTATCCAGAAGTTATTAGCTACACATCAGTGTTTAAAGAGAAAAAAGTGACCTTTCATTTTTTTTTCTTGAAACTTGAGAGGAAACAAAGTACATACTACTGATTTTCTTTTCTTTTTTTAAAGAAACAAACTAAATGCATGACTGCAGAGGTAGAAGTGTATATTTTTCATACTGTGGGGGGAAAGTATTTGTGCTGCTTTTTGGAGATGGGCTGGAACGTCTGGTTTCTGTCCCCAGGCCCGGCAGCTGTGCTCTATTTTCTGTAGACGGTGACTGCGGTGAGACCTGGGGCCGCCCTCCCACCCCAGCGCCAGGGGCCCGGGACTCCCGGCCCGCTTCTACCTTCTGTCGAACCACTTTGATTTGGGGAGAGAAAAAGAAATAGAACTTTTTGATAGTGTGGTAAAAACATTGATTTGAACTATTTTAGTAAAAGGAGTAACAAATAAGATTGTGATAGTGTATACTTTGAGCTAGATAAATAAAGGCTTCTTGTGAGCCTCCTGGCTGGATGCTCAGTGCGTTTCCTTTGAGGGGGGCAGGTCCCTGGGCAGACAGGGCTGTGGCTCCTCAAGCCCCTCCCCCAGATGTCGAGCCCTGGCCCCTCAGGTGAATGGTGCGGGCCACTGCCAGTCCAGTTGCCTCTGTCTAGTCACAGCCAGCCATGGAAAAGATTTCCTGACTCTGGGACCTGTGTTCTACGCACTCGTGCAGACGGGATGGTGGCAGGCTGTCCCAGGAGGCAGCTGCCCCAGCCCACCCAGAGGTGGGAGACCGCAGGCTGGGTTTGGCTGCTGTGAGGCTGCAGCGGGCACCAGGCCCCGGAGTCCAGGCGAGGCCACGTGCTTCGGCAGGTCTCACAACCCGGGGGCTGCTAAGGCCTGAAGCCCCACCTCCCGTCCGTAACAAACAAGAGGGGTAGTTTCAGAACGGATTTTATTTGGATAACTGACTGAAGGAGTCTCACTTGTAACCAAGATGGAATTCACAGTATGTTGTTACATTCACACTTAAAAAATATATCTTTATGTACAGGAATTTGCAAATAGATGTAAACATACATTACTTTCCAAGTACATTTCTCTCCTTCCTGGAGGAAAAAAAAGCCATCCAACAAGGCAACCCCTTCAAAATAATTTTAATACAAAGGATGCAAACATTTATAAATCAAAAACGTGGTTCATCTGACCCCCTGGGTGTCATGGGAGAGAACATCACTGAATAAAAACTATGACAACAGCTTGACTTCGGATGGAATTGGACTATTTAAAATTGAGTTTCCAGGAAAAATAGGCACTGATTTCTAGAAGGAAAAATCACTCCTTACTGAAGCTATTTATTGAGCCAATATGGCTGGTTAACATTTTTACTAGTATAAAGTAACCCAGTGCAGGCCTCTCAGGCGACGTTAGCGGAAACCAAGCACACGCAGTCGGATGGCAAATGGTGCTGCCGAGGCTACGGTGAAAGCTGACTGCTCCCATCCTCCAGATGTGAGGACCACCCCAACTTCCTCCCAGGGGCCTGGTCCATTCTTCCCATACTGCGACTGTCTAGCATTACACAAGGTACCCTGCTGCTTACCCGCTGAAACTACTCTTCAAGTTGATTAGAAAAACTCTTGTTAAAAAAACAAAGGGAAAAAGGCGTCACGTTATCTCATCCAGGCTGCCCGCCCTAGCCCCCCAACTGGAGGCATGCCGGGAGGGGGGATGGGCGGGGGCACAGGGGGCTGTCCTCCAGGGGGGACAGCGGGAGGTGGGTAGCTAGCCGGTGGCAGGCCCAAGCCTGGAGGAGGGTGGGGTGGAACTGCATGGGTTGGGGGCAGACGTGGGGGTGGAGGCGGGAAGTTGGGGTTGTAGGTAGGTGGAGGTGGGGGGTAGCCAGGAGTTGGGGGAGGAATGGTGGGTGGGGGGAAGGAGGCTGGGGGAGGGGGCACAGGCGGTGGGGGTGGGTTGGGAGGGTAGACGTGGGGGTGGTAGGGAAGGTGAGCAGGTGGGCCATAGGCTGGGGGCAGGGCGCCGTAGGAGGGGCCCTCGGTCTTCATCATGGACTGCAGGCTCTGGTAGCCCTCTCCAGACATGTAGGAGCTGGTGGTGGACATCCCTGTTATGTAGCTGGAGGGGGGTGGGGGCGGGGGCCGGTGTGGCAGCGGCGGTGGCTGGTGCACAGGGGCCGGGTGGGCCGGAGGAGGAATCTGGACTTTGGGGAGGTCACTGGCATCCACTGGGCCTGGCGGCTCAGCCTCACCTAAGGCAGCGGCGAGGGGAGGCTTCCGGTCTGCAGAAGAGAGATAAGTCAGTGCCCGGCCATGGCTCAGTGTGTCTGCTCCCTGTCAAGGGACTGGCAAGCAGTGGTGTCCCGCAGGGCCGTCCTTACAGAGGAGCAGGGAGCAGCTGCTATCTCTGTGGCCCAATGTGTGCGCCATCAGGTTCCCCTCCAAGCCCCCACGCTCCAACAACCCTGGGTCTCCCTCCCTCAGCCCTGGAGCCCCCTTCTGCCTCAGGCCCCAGCCCCCTCTTCCTAGCACGAACAGTGCAGGGGCTCCTCCATCTTTCTGCCTGTCTCTGCCTCCGGAGACTGAGCCTGGGAGCCAGGGCCGCATTGAATTACTGTCTGCAGCACTGGCATTTTGCAAAAAGCCCGAGAGTCGGTTAAATGAATGCCGTGGCATTTAAAAAATGTCTCTGACATTCCGAATGTACTCATCAAAGTAGCAATTCTGGTTCTGTTTTATTAAAGAGAAGCTAGATCAAACCCCATTGCATATCTCAGACGGTTTTCTCAAAAGATGAGTGCTTGCACGTGTGAGTGTATGTCTGCAGCAGGGCAGGCAGCACGTGGCATTCCCATTCCCGAGACACTCCAGGCCTCAGAGCCCACCAGAGCCCCTCCTGCAGCGCTCCACAGCCCACACTCCCTTCCCCAGTGCCTCATCTGACACATTTTGGCCTGTGATCCCTCAGTCACGGTCAGACCCCTGGAAAATGACATCGGAATACCCCACGATGGGTAGCCAAACAAACACTTAGAATGTCTGTTCTTTCCCCAACACGGCCCAGAAGACAAAATCACAGGGGGAAATTTCTGGTTCCAGAAAAGAACACAAAACAGGAGAAGCAAAGGCCATGAAGAGGGTTTCCAGTTCCCCAAGCACCTGCCCCTGTGTGCTCTCCCGGACGGGGCACGGCAGGGTCTCATGGTTGTGCAGATGCCAACACTAGGTGCACAGTGCTTTTGTTCTCACCAGAGCGAGGGTCAGAATTTCAGGTTGGCCACAGATATGTCACTGGGGCTGCCTGTGCCCTACCCAGTCAGAAGGTCAGACACACCTGAACTTAGAGAACCTGCCTAGGCTCCAGTTCAGGGTCAGGTGCCCTTTGGTTCTAGCAGCTCACTGAAAAGACCCATGTGTGAAAGTGCCAGCCCCCTTTGATGCTTCCATGTGTCACAGGAGACCTTAAAGGGTGCCGGCACGTTCCCACATGAGCCTTAATGCCACAGCAACGTAGGTCCACAAACACGCTCTTCCACTTCTAAGAGATCAACTCTTGTAACACTCAACTCTGCGGCCTCTTCAGTCGCCAGCGCACCCAGCCTTGTCCTTTGTGACTGAGCTGGAACAGGATGCGGTCTCCCCTCAGCACCTCCCTTGTGCACACTAGAGTTCCTGACATCTGACTGCCACACACTGCCACCAAACTTCCCCTCCTAAGCATCACTGTTGACCTGAACGTCTCTCCTGTCATCTTGTGCCTCAGGGGAACTGCAACTCTCTCCTTTCTTCACTGCCCACCTTTGTTGCTGCCTCGACCTTAAGCGGTGCTGTGACTGGCGGGCTCTGCTCTCTCCAACCACGGCCCCCCAGCAGCTGTCTGGGGGCGCTCCTAGGTCCCACTCAAGTCCCAGGCCCGGTCCCAGCCATCCACAGTGGGAGCCCCAGGCAGGAGCTCCTGGAGCCCTCAAGCGCGGGTAGCGGTACTGACGACTGCCCTGGGCCCCCACGCGCCATATCTCTGCTCAGTGAAGGCACAGCCCCTGGCTCAGGAGCGGGGACTGCACTTGCTGAGATGCTCCATAAATACTAAATGAGAACCGCAGGCATCTTTTTAAGCAAGGTTCATATTAAATTGGGGATTGTGGGATTTGGCCCAAAGTGGAAAATGATGCCTGTGTTCTCTCAAAGCTTATAAACCTCCATGAAGGAATATAAACAGAAAGAAACCTATTCAGCGGCACATCTGCTACAGGCACACATTGCTATGAGCCACATGTGCTGACCAACAGTGCAGCAGACTGGAAGAGCTGCTGCTGACAGGGCGCAGAGACGTCTCTAGAATTGCCACCAGCTTTTGGAAAACACACATGCTTTATCTTCCAAAATGGTGCCCCAGGTAAAGAAAGCTGTATTCTTTACAACTTTCCTCCTCTATTCCTAGTGATGTCAGAAAGGTTTCTCAGTTCACTGTGTACTTGTTGAGAACTTTTCACTCTTTCATGTACTCGCCATGTGACTCTGAACAATTGCTTATTCTTCAAAATGCACTGAGAAGACGTCCTGCCAACAGAGAGCAGGTAAGAGAGAGACTGGAGTCTAGTATCTACAGCAATCCTGCCTGGATCTGGATAAACCTTCAGCTGGTAGGGTTTTGTTTTCCTAAAACTGATTCTAAAACCATTTATCCTGTGTAGTTCAGCATCTCTGGATGTGAGAGGTCAGAGAATATTCAGATGAACTTACAATTTATAACATCCTCAAAATACCTGGTTTGTCAAAATAAGGACAATTTTTGCAAAATCCTCGCTCATGGCTGTCTTTTAAATCTTGGCCACACAGTCCCCCTTCTGTAAGTTCAGAGGACCTGCCACATCTGTCCTTCAAACAGGTGATGAGGACAGCTGGCCAAGCTGCTTCAGCAGATGCTTACCTGGAGGTGGGTGGGCTGGAGGCAATGGTGGGTGAGTTGTCTCAATTTTGGGAATTTTAGGTGGTGGTGGTTCTAAAAAGAAGAAGTGGATTAAAAACACCACTCATACCTTTTTACATGAAAAAGCATGTGATAAAGAAAAAAGGAAAGGAAACTATACTGCCAGAGAGTTCTTTGGGAGAGAAAGCACAGATACGACCGAGACTTTAGGGGAACTTGAGGAAGGATTCAGCTAAATGACATGTCTGACCCTGATAAGGTAACAAAACAAATCCAATACGAAAGAGAAAGCCACTGTCACAGCCATTTCCACGTCCACCCGGTTTCCTCGCTGACCACTGCAGGCAAGTCCCCCAACGTAAGAGCTGCAGAGCAGCATCTCAGTGACCAGGGGTCATCCACCGGGAGTCCTCACGTGTATGGGGGTACAGAGACAAGCCTGAGGAGCAATGGCAGGTCACTGGGCCCCCGGTGCTCACAAGAGGAATTTCTACTTTTTTATTTTTAGACATATTGTTACTTTCTCTCTCACAAATACTATTTCCAGCTGGCAGCACGTCAGAGGCAGCACACTGACTGGAGTCAGCAGAGTGACGGAGGCGGGCGTGCCGACAGCAGGAAGGATCCACCACTCATCAAGCCATGAAGTCAGGACGACTCAGAGTGGAAAAAACAGTCTACCCTTTGGGGTCAGGCAGCAGCATGTAACCAGCACCCACAATGACAGTGCTAGGTCTCCCAGACAGGCTACAGGAAGTCCAATCTCTTCTGTTTAAGAAGGCTGACAGCATGTACACTCAATGCAAAAACAACTCTATCTTTCTACTTGTTTTTATGTTGTGGCTCTTTCTTCCTGAAACATACTTTAATCTGCCTTGTACACCACTCAGATCTGCGTCTCCTCTGGCATTGCTGATCACTTTCTCTTGGTTTCCTTCCTCTCAAACACAGGCTGAATTCAAAGTCCAGGGACCTCTTCTCTCTTTACCGTGTTTCTCAGAAACTGACCCCCCTCTAAGTGGATGACTGTAAACCTACATCTCTAGCGTCCATCTCTCCACCAAGCCCACAGGCCATCCCCAGACTCACCAGCCAGCACCTTGCACTCTACCTTTTCCCTCTGTCTCCTATAACTGGTATTACTCTCACCTCGGGCACCCACCTCCTCCTCCTCTTCTCACAGCGAGTCAGCTACAGCTGTCTAGATCAGTGCTGTCCAACAATCTAATAAGAGCCACATATGCACAATTTTAAACTGTCCAGGGGCCATGTTAAAAATTAAAAACAGTTGAAACTAATTTTAATAGTATTTTATTTAACCTGATAGGTCAAAAATTTTATTTCAACATGTAATTAACATAAAACTTTACTAACGAGATACTTCACATTCTCTTTTCTTACGAACTCCTAGAAATCTGGTGTGTACCTGGTGCTGCTGGAGCGTGCACTGCTGTGACCTCACACCGTGGGGGGGCCAGCCCTGCCTGTCTTTGCCACCACGCCTCACTGAGGTGCCTGTAAGCTTCCCCCGTTTTCAACCACGTGTTCTATTTACTGCTGCCAGGAGACTGTTCTCAAATGAAACTTGCACTCTACCATTCCTCTGCTATCTCCGATGGCTTCCACTGCCTCTGCAAAATCCATATTCCTTCAGGTGGAATCTGTGATGTGGTCCTAACCCACATTTTCAATCTGATCAAAAGCTATTCCCTTTCAATTCTTCACATTCCAGGACTCCTCTCCATTTCCCCCCAAATGCTCAACTCCTTTGCTCACTTGCATCCTTCTACCTAAAAGCTCCATCCCCTGAGCTCCAGCTGCTCAAAGGCAACTCCTCCTCCAGGGTCACTGTGGCTTGTCTCCTGCTTCTCTGACAGATCTGCACGTCAGCCCAACCTGACTGCATGCTCCACGTGGCATGGCCCACTCTTGTGCCTCACGCTTAACGTCTGCCAATTTGGAGCTAAAAAAAAATTCACCTGTACTGAATTCATCACTTCCCCAAAGATACTGGAAAAAAAAAAAGAAAGCTTTATCTTAACTTGAAGATCTCACAGCAGTTTAATGAATCATCTACTGGAACTAAGAACTAAGCAACAAAGAAACAGAAATGAGTAAATATGGTCTGTGCCCTTCAAAGAGTTCAGTTTCACAGGGCACACTGACACAAAGACAAAACATTCCTAATTTTCTGTTCTGTAATGTTTCAGATTTTCCTCCCTCCTTCTGTTTATTTCCAATATAGAAACAAATTAACCAGCTTTGGGCTCTACAATTGTGAAAAACCCCATAACATTTAGAAGAGGCCTGGTCTGCATCAGCAGCAGGGCTGGGCCACCGTGGCTCTGGGCGGAACACCACAGCCCACTTCCCACCCTTCGCCCATCCACGCTGCTGCTTTGGGGTCCTGAGGGGATTCCGTTGGCCCTGGACTCCACTGCTCTGACAGGCATAACTAATCTCTAAAAAAACATTGCTGAAACAGTTCTCTTACATCCATAAGTATATTTTATATATGTTACTGAGTTATGTTTTTATTGCCAATAATGTTTTCTGTATTGACACCTACTGTCAGAATACAACCTAAAAATATATGATCAGGTGATCAACAGAGAAGACGATGCACTTTTTCTTATAGACAGGGAAACATTTTCTATGCACTCTAAGGTTAAATTTTAAGGCCGATCTACGTATGAAAGGAAACAATGTTGGCGAAGAATTTAAATGAATTGAAAGTTTTGTACAGAGACACGTAATATAAAAAGCAAAACATCAGAATATGATATTACCTGCTGCTTTGTTCTCTTCTTTGGGAGAGACAACCTGTTGCAAAAGAAAATATACAATTGTTAACTGAGTCCTGGCATGGTGAGGAAAAATAAGGATTATCCAGGCACTCCCAGAACTGTGACAGAACATGGCCTCAGATAAAAATTATTTCCGGCCTGAACTTGCAGGGCATGGCACCTCATAGATCATCTTAGCTACTTCCTTCCTCTTTCCCTTTTCCAAATCAGACAGAAAGACTCGTTCTTAGGAACAGCGGGTTCTCAACACTATTTCTGGCTCTCTACTGCACTTCCTACAGGGGATCCTCGGTTTTGCCAACGTGGGAGCATCCCACATGGCTTCCTGTGGGGGCTGGGGAACAACAAATGGCTTCCTCCACTGGTTGCTACCATGGGGAAAATAGATTTGTGCTCCTACTACTAGGAACTTTTACAAATACTCTGTGTCATTTAAAGAACTCAACGCTCAAGAAGAGCGCTGAAGAGACAATTACTCTGGCAGCCAGCATAGAGCAGTCAGGACCACTTGGGGTGGAGGGAACAGTTTACCCTTTGGGTCAGGCAGCTGCATGTAACCAGCACCCACAATGACAATGCCAGGATGCAGAAACTACATTCCCTAATAGGTTTCAGAGCCCCAGCAGAGATGACACAGGTAGGGGGGGCTGAAGAGGAGAACAGAGCCCTCCTTGTTCTCAAAGGAGCCTTTCCTTGGAGCACATGCAGTCAGACAGTGAGTTTGGGCAAGTCGCCTCCTGCTTCTGGTGTTCAGTTCAATCTAGTCAGAAATGGGGAACAGTATTCAGGTGTGGTGCTGCCATTTGGAAAGCCCACCATGTCCAGGGCCCTGCCATGGCTCACTCACCACGGCTCGTTTAGCCTGTCGGGGAGGACTAGGCTGTGGAGAGGGTTTCTTGGGCTGCTGTGCTTGCTGCTGCTGCTGCTGCTGCTGCTGGGCTGACTGCTGGGAGTCCTTCTGCTGGGGCTGGGACGGTTCAGAGCCTTGAGACGGTTGTGACTGTTGTACTTGTGGCACTTGTGGTGTAGGCTGAAGAGATGGGGGCTGCTGCAGCTGATGGGGGGTATGATGAGGCATCTGTTGTTTTCCTTGTGAGTAAAGATCCAGGATTTGGTGGCAGATGTCTAAAATGATAGCCAACAATTATATTTAGCACAAATTGGTATTTTAGATAAAATTTTACCTAGCAAAAGAATCAGTTATGATTCCCTAGAAGGACCGATAAGCAGGAATCACATTTGCAACTTACTTCATTTTTATTATATACAACACTGGTATGTATTTTTTAGTTCACCAAAACTATGTGCTTGGATAAAGTGAAAACCATATTACAGAATTTTAAAAAAGATGCTTCTGAAAAATTCCTTACATATGCCTATTTGGGAAAATCCATTCTTGGGACTCAAGGTTCACAGGCAAGAATAATCTTAACATGGAACACCATTGTGAGAAAGCTCAGCATGCCCAGTACCTTCCAAAACGTCAACAGGGACATCTTGAACAAATTGCTCCCACCATCTCCTATACATGGGTTTGGAGGTCCATTCTTGTATTTCAAATTTGCACAAACGTCCTGCGAGATACATCACTGCTACTGCTATGATCTCTGGTTCCCACTGCAGTGACAAGGTGGTGCACAGACTAGTTCCATAAGAAAAAAAAAAAGGTTACTTGATTTGTATGAGCTAACATTTATGATTAAACAATGCATGGAGATTAGATGCCATATCTAAATGTTAATTTGCTTATTCTCCCTTAAATATGATTAAATAAATTACTATAAATAAAAGAGCAAGTCTTTACTCTTCTAAAGGTATCAAAATAAGTTAACCATAGTTACTAAAAGTTCCTTAAAGAATCAGAAGGATTCTAGCACATTCAAAAATTGCTACATTTCATGAAATACAAATGAAAATTGTTTATATTCTTTAAACTTTTGAAATCCCAGCCACTGAATTGTTTCTTCAAATGAAATCTCATGGGGATGTCAAATATGAGATGCTTCTCTGACTGCCGCAGGGTTAGGGCTGACAGCAACTCCATCCACGGGCATTCTGTTCCTCACCATGGCGCCTCATTAGATTCTGGGCTCTAAGAAGAACATCGAGGCTCTAAAATCATTACAGGGAAGTATATTTTTACAGAACCAAATGGGGTCTAAGTATTCAGTTGCCAAAATTCTCTGGTGTACTGTTTTGGACTTAGGTTTTAAACTAGTGGTAAGATTTCAGCATCTCACACCACCATGACATGGCAGAGCATGTCTGGGACATTCCCTCTGCTGGGAAGCAGATGACCTGAACTTTAGCTCCAATTCTGCCATTAACTGGCTCTTCAAGTAGGGCCAAGTCAGTTTCCTCTGATACAAAATAAGGGGTTTGGGTTAAATGAGCCATAAAGTCTCTGTTTATTTTAAAACACTATAATTAAATCGATATTTGAACACGGGTACCTGTCATTTACAAATGTCCATGCCATTTGAACCAGCTTTTGAATTTTGTTTTTATCACCTAGAAATGGGGATAAAAGGTAAATTAATAGCAATAGGAAAAAAAACTCCACGAGAAGCCACAAAGCAGCAGGTAACTTCCTATTTAAAACCTCCTATGTACTCGGCATCATTCCAATACACAGCAAAGAGCTTTAGCCTGGGAAATGAGGACAAATGATGTGGGTCCACATCTCACCTCTGTTCTTCTTCCACATGACCTATACTGAACCACCATTTATGGGAAACCTGGCTCCAAAGATAATTTTATTAGTCTATTTAAAAAATTCTACCTCATTTCCCTGTCTCTCATATTACTTGTCAACTAGATGACAGAATCTGTTTATGCATAAAAGGAAACAGCATTAACAACTATGATATTGAATTGTCTGAGCAAGATATGCCTTTGGTACTTTACACATTGAACTTTGTTTTCCTCTTTTGAGAAGCATAATCTGAGTGTCATCATATTATAAAGACTTGATTTCAGAATGAAAAAGTTCTTTTAAAAACTTTTTTCTTACCTTTGAGTTGTTTGGCATATTTCAGTAGAAATTGGTATGGATGTTCTACCTGTAAATCAAACTTGATGGTCTGTAGTAAGATTCTCTCCAGGACCATTACTTCTTCCTAAAAATAAATAACAAATGTTGGGATAGTAATTACAATCACAAAAGTTTCAAACAGCATTAAAAATGTGAGTTTTCTTGTCTATTTATTATCTCTTCAAATTATACTTTAACAACTGTTTATTATTTCTTTTCTCCTCTTTCCCACTCAGGCTTTTAACATGCTCAGAGACACTAACAGATTCTGAGAAGAATTCAAAGTAGGAAGATAAAACAATCAGAGGGTTAACTAAAAAAAAGTCTGCAAACAAAATAAAGATCCTTAAAAATATTATTACTTTCAATACTTACATGACACTCTCTTTATAAAACTTAGCTTTACCTATAGATTCTTTAACTGAATTGTAGTTTCTTTCAAGATCCCCATTAAAAAAACAATCCCTGAGGAATTTTCATTGAAAACATTAAGCAAGAAAGAGATTATGATAGGCAGCTTCACGAAAACTCAGACAGTTAAGTTGTACCTGCGTGTGTGTGTATGTATACACAGGCACAAATAGTACATGTGAATAGAGGTGCATTATTTTTATATCTAAATCCTTCACTTATTTGAAATTAGCTGTTCATTAGCAACATCATTTGCTGAATAAGTTATCATTTCCTATTTTATTTAAAATGCTACCTTAATCACATTCCAAACTATATGTATACACACATATAAAATATTTTCTATTCATCGATCTGTTTGTCTACTTCTGTACCAGGATCAAAGGGATATGGAATGGACACAGTAGTTCCATTATGATTCCTCTTTTTCAAAAAGTTTCTTATTTTTGCATGTCCCTTCTCACCCAAATTTTAGTGCTATTTTACTTGGGTATCATCCCAGAAAAAAATAAAAGCTATTGATATTCTGACTGGGAACTCACTGAATTTACAGAATTAGGGAAAATGGAGATTTTAACTATACTGAATCTTCCTGTCAAAAATTTATTTATTTATTAAAATCTTTTCAGTCCTTTAGCAGTTTTAAAGTCCTCTCTACCCCCAACAAGGTTTCTACAAGGTTTCTCCTTGGATATTTTATTTAACTGTTGCTATTGTAAATGAAATCTCTTTTATTATACTCTTTAACTACTTAATGTCCCTCGACTGGTACTTCTTAAATTCAACCACTGTACAGCCTGACTGCACTTAGCACTTAAAGACAACGTAAAACAAAAGTAAGATGCTGTGTAGGAAGAACAATTAGAATTACTTATTTGGCATCAGAGAAGGGACTTTTGTAGAGGACTGAAAATCTCATCGGCAGTTGCATAAACCCATTAACTCCAGGAAGAGTAGACACATAGGTAACAGGTTTTCATTTAGAAGTATGGCATTACTTCATAGGATACAGAAATGATTCTATGATGATTTATTATTCCAAATAACATGGCAAGACTAAGATTTTTCTGCCCTAGTTTCCCAAGTGTTTTCCCATGAAAGCTTTTTAAAATCTTACAAACTTTCACAAAGTATGAAAAAAAATCTCGGCTTTTTTTTTTTTTTTTAATTCACCTGTTATTGTCACCACCTATTTCCCAGAAGCTTCAACATTTCCTCTAAATTTAGAAACAATTCTTTTACCCAGTGTACCAATTGGCTTCCAGGCTGTATTCCATTTAGTGTCACGAGATAGCCCAAGGCCTGCCCTTTCTCTGGGTTTCAAATATTCAATTAATGGGGGTAATTATAGGTCAAACATCATTCCTCAGGGAAGCTTTCCCTCAACCCCATATTTCTCTGGGAGACTTGTCTGGGTCTCTGGGTAGAATGCTGTTATAGCATTTTTAAATGATCCTTTATAGCATTTACCATAACTCATAATCAAAGTTATTAATACTGATTAAAATTTATCCTGTCACTCAACTGTAAAATTCATGACAGCAAAGACCATGTCTATTTTGCCAAGTGTTTTATGTCTAGTGCCTAACACAGCGGCTAAAATATTTGCTGAATACATGAGAAATTAAAATTGTTGGGAAAAGCTACACAGTTAAAGCAAAGCTATTATAATTAAAGCAAAAAAAAAAGTTCCATGTGATTTGTCATCTTATTTTTCCTATATACTTATATTGCCTCCCCCAAGTAACTGCCCTCCTTTCTGTCAAGGAAAACATCCTCCACAATGTCTTCACTGCTCCCAGATTTAGGGTGCTCGCCTTTGATCCTTATTCCCCAAATCATGTCTGGGGAGGCTGCACATGGCAGATGAGAGGGGCAAGCCGCAGAGCCCTCTTGTCCATTCAGGTCTAATTGGTATGGCAATCCCCCCTTTCCTATTCTCTGGGGCATTGCAGCTGTAGAACCTCTACTTCACTGTGCCTGGACCCGGTCTTGGTTTTCGCATTTGATGATATAGTGGGTGCATGTTCAAAGTAAAGGCGGACTTCTCCAAGGCACCCTGGGCCAGTACACACAAGCTGCTGCCACACGCCCTCGCTCTGCCATGGCCCCAGATCCGTGTGATGCCTTATCCTTAACTATAGCTTGTCAGCCGCAAGGTTCACCTGCCCCATGACCAAGACTTGACTGAAGCACCGCATGTCTCCACACCTGGACTAATCGCATCAGGGACACAGAGCCTCATGACTTAGTAAAAATCAAATACCCATAGGCATTAAAACTTTATCTGATAGTTGAGCTTTTGATTATTGTTAATATGAGTTCCTAATAGGTTTAAAGTTTTATAAATAGGCTAATAGATTTATAATAAAGTTTAAGGACAGAGTTACACTGACAATACTTACAAAATATTAGTGTTAATCATAACCACAATATGTACAAAAGCATCTTGGGCCCGTTAACTACCCAAAGCAATGAGGAAATGACTACATATTTTATATACACATATATAAATACTATTTGGCAGAGAGAAGGATAACAACTGTAAGACAATACAAGCTAGTTAGACAAAAACAAGACCATGACTGGTGCCGAACTTCATTGCCTTAGCTTTGTTTTAACTGTGATTTTGAATTTTCCCCTGTAACATTAGTCATTTACTCCACAAGTACCTGCTGAAT
The DNA here is from genome assembly GCA_963575035.1 of Avahi laniger. Taxonomy (NCBI): domain Eukaryota; kingdom Metazoa; phylum Chordata; class Mammalia; order Primates; family Indriidae; genus Avahi; species Avahi laniger. Next base: position 62,931 of record CAUYSK010024348.1, read on the forward strand.
GCCTCCTCTGACCTGCCACTGAACTAGGCACTGGACAAAACAGTCTTTGCTCTCACGGATCCTACAGTTGAGAAGGGGAGAGAGTTATGTGTGATTATTTGATAAAAAATTTATCTAATGGAAACTTAAATGTGTAGTACTAAGTGAAAGAAGCCAATCTGAAAAGCCTACATGCTGTTTGATTCCAGCTCTGTGACATTCTGGAAGAGGCAAAACTATGGAGATAGTAAAAAGATCAGTGGTTGCCAGGGGTTAGAAGGGAGGGAGGGACGAATGGGCAGAGCACCGAGGATTTCTAGGGCGGTGAAAATACACTATGTGACACTATAACGGTACACACATCTCATTATACATTTGTCCAAACCTACAGAATGTAAACAACTAAGAATGAACCCTTACATAAACTATGGACTCTGGATGATGCTGTGTGGATGCAGGCTTATCGAGTGTAACAAACGCGCCCCTCTGGTGGGGGATGCTGATACTGGGCAACGCTGTGCATGGGTAGGGGCAAGGGATCTATGGGAAATCTCTGTACCTTCCACTCATTTTTGCTGTGAACCCAAAACTGCTCTAAAATCTGAAGTCTTTAAAGAAAACTATCAATTACAAACTGTGATAAATGTTATGAAGGATAATTAACAGGTGCTAGAAGGGTTAAAACAGGCGGATCTTGGCAAGAATGGAGGTGGAGGAAAAATGCCATTGGTTCCTGAAAATGGTATTTTTAGAACACAATAAATGCACGTGTTCAATTATTTGAGCACCATTTGCTAACATTGGCAGAGGCTGTGGGGAAGGATAGGATGGATGGTATGAACAGTATCAATCTCTGGGTGTCTGAAAATGTTGCAAACGTTAATCCTTCTGATATTCTTGGGAAGCAAAAGACACACAGCACATGTAGGCATTTCCACATGTATATGTAGCATACACACTTTTGTTTGACCCAGATGCCGGCTGGAGATGTGACCCCACCATCACCACCAAACTAAGAAGTGGAGTGCTAAGGGCAATCAGAGGATTTCTGCTCATATCCATAAAACATGTTATTGTCTCTAAAGTGCTTAGAACATTACTAGACACATTAGGAAGCACCACACGAGTGTTGGCTACATTATCTTCCCTCCTCTCTTACAAAAGCAAGCAGTATCTTTTACATAAGGCCCTCTTAGGAGCTCAAGGCACTGGCAGACACAGGGGCCAGAGCCATTGCCAACATAATGATGCTACCCCGAGGAATCAAGATTTGAAGGCAGTAAGTTATGGTTCTTACCTTTGGGTCATCTCCAAACTGGCCAAATTGTACATCATTTAATAAACTACGAGCTGTTTTGATGATATCTTTACATTTTTTTGGTGTTTCTTCTACTTTCCCAGCCAGAAATAGACAACAAGCTCCTGTCACCTAAAAGGGAGATAAAAGCTCTTGATCTTTGTTATTAAAGATCAAACTGCCAGCACCTTGATCTTGGACTTTGCAGCCTCCAAAACTGTGAAGAGTAAGTTTCTGCTGTTTAAAAATTACCCAGTCTATGGTATTTTGTTACAGTAGCCTGAACAGACTAAGATGCTGTTCCTCCAGCTGCCTCAACCCTGGCTCAGTCCCTGTATCACTGAGGTCTGCACCACTCTATCTTCAGCTTCTCTTCACCCACTCCAATCCCTCTCACACCCCATCTCCTCACAGAATCCCAATCACACTGAATGTCAGACACTATGCCAGGGCTACAAAACTGATTCTGTCATGGTTTTCTCCTTCAAGAACTTCACAAATTAGTAAGGAAGACATGAATATAAATCTAAGTAAAATCTTTGCACCCTGCCCCCCAAAACCAAAACAAACCAATAAAAGGACCTTCCTGTTAAGTCTAATTATGTCAACTCCTTCATGAAACTATTCAATCGCTTCACTGTTTACCTACTAAAGTCAAATTTCTGTAGTCTGCTACTCAAGGCTTACCATGGTCTGACTGTGCCTACCCTTTCACCTAGGGTCCCATTGTTCCCTTCTTGCCAAATGAAGCTCCTGACTGGGCTGACAACATGCTGTGTGCATCCCCTTGCATCCACTTATGCTGGTTTCTGTTGGACTACTGACCTAGCCCATCTCAGCGCAGCTATGCGCTATGTATCTTCAAGGCTTAACTTACCGCTGGCATCTCCTTCTCAGCATTTCCCCTGCTTCCTCTAAGATGCAATTAATCTCCCCCTTGAATGCCACAGCCCTCTATCTGTACCTCTCCCATGGCCTCACTTTCTCCCATGTAATTTGTACTTGTCACACCACCTACTCTGGACTAAAAGCTACTTGAGGCAGCTTCCCTGTTTGGATTTCCTATAGAAAACAAGAAAAAGTGCAGGGTCAAGGAGTAACTGAAGAATGAGTAACGTGGTTAGAGAATTTCCATCCCCTATTGCTTTGCTGGTCTTTGTTGGGTCTCAATTATAAGCCCGGATTTATCTTGGGAAAGGTAACAAGGAAGTGAATACAAAGTACAATATGACTATGGTCCATACTAGCCTAAATGAAAAAAGATTTGAACATGGTTAACTGGAAAAAACAAAGTTTAAACCTGTTTATATCTAGTATATACCATATAAAAATAAATATTTTCTGGAAAATAGGATAAAAAGAGAGACTATAATTAATCTACCCAACTGTGTGGAAATAGTAACATATAACAGAGAATTACAACAAAATTCAAACACTTACATATCTTGGGAACTGCTTGAAGGAATGAAACATATAGAAGCGATGAAAATAAATTATTCCAGTTGCCAGAGTATCATAGTGTCTGTTGTTCTGGTTAAGGACTCTAGCCAATAACTTTATAGGTATGTTCTTAGTTAAATGCAGAAAAACAAATAAGGACAAACAACAACAACAAAAAAAAATCAGTGATAAACAGTATCAGTGGCAAAGCAGGCAGATGGGAATTGTAGGGTGTTGGAATTCTGGTACAAGAATTAGTGAGTTAGGCTGAGTGCGGTGGCTCACGCCTGTAATCCTAGCACTCTGGGAGGCCGAGGCGGGCGGATTGTTTGAGCTCAGGAGTTCGAAATCAGCCTGAGCAAGAGGGAGACTCCGTCTCTACCAAAAATAGAAAGAAATTGATTGGACAGCTAAAAATATATAGAAAAATTAGCCGGGCATGGTGGCAGACGCCTGTAGTCCCAGCTACTCGGGAGGCTGAGGCAGGAGGATCGCTTGAGCCCAGGAGTCTGAGGTTGCTGTGATCTAGGCTGACGCCACGGCATTCACTCTAGCCAGGGTAACAAA
>CAUYSK010024350.1:0-32707 GCA_963575035.1 Avahi laniger
TTTACTGCATTTACTGATTCAGTCATACAGGGTGTGGTTGATTCTCACCCACAAGCACCACCTACTGGCTCAGAGATTACACTGGGTGTGACATTATGTAAACAAAAGAAAATCCAACCACAAGAAGGTCCAAATGAGAAAGAATCAGTGAAAGAACTCCAGAAGTATGAAGAATCAGAGCAAAAGGTCATCCCCAAAAGGGAACATCATCTCTTTAGCAATGGATACCAACCAAAATCAGAATTTTGAAATGACAGATAAGGAATTCCAAATATGGATTATAAGTAAGCTCAATGAAATACAAAAGAAAATGGAAAATCAACAAACACAAACCACACAAAAAAAAAAATCAGGAAATCAACAAAAAATTCACTAAAGAAATCAAATTATTTAAAAAAATCAAATAGAACTGCTTGAAATGAAAAATTCATTCAAGGAAATATAAGACACAGTGGAAAGTCTTAAGAATAGACTAGACCAGGCAGAAGAAACAACCTCGGAGCATGAAGACACCACCTTCGAATTAAACAAGTAAGTAAAAGATAAAGAACAGAGAATTAAGAGGAAAGAACAAAGCTGACAAGAAATATAGGATTATGTAAAGAGGCCAAACATAAGAATTATAGACATTCATGAGGGTGAAGAAGAAATCACACAGGGGTTAGAAAAACTGTTTGAGGGAATAACAGAGGAAAACTTCCCTGGTCTTGCTAGAAATTTAGATACCCAGGTACAAGAAGCTCGAAGGACACCTGGGAGATTTATTGCAAAGAGTCAAACACCACAACACATAGTCATCAGATTGGCCAAAGTTAACATGAAGGTGGAACTTCTGAGAGCCATAAGATGAACACATCAGGTTACCTACCAAGGAAAACCCATTAGGCTAACTGCAGACTTCTCAACTGAGACCTTACAAGCCAGAAGGGATTGGGACAACATCTTCAGCCTTCTTAAACAGAATAATGGCCAACCTAGAATTTTGTATTCTACAAAACTAAATTTCTTATATGAGGAAAGAATAAAAACTTTTTAAGACAAGAAACACTAAGGGAATTTATCAAGACCAGACCTGCCCTGCAGGGAGTACTCACATCTGCATTATACATCGATCAGCACAAAAGAAACCCACCAGTGTAAAATTAGCCAAAAGCTAAATGTCAGAGCCCATACAAAATAATGGCTCAAGAGGTAAAACAAAGCAATAAGGTTCTATTCAACAAGATGAGCAGAAAAGCATCCCACTTATCAATCCTTTCAATAAACATGAACGGCTTGAATTGCCCACTCATGAGACATAGGCTGGTTGATTGGATAAAAAAAAATACAAGCCAAATATCTGTTGTCTCCAGGTAACACATCTAACCCGCAGGGATTCATTCAGACTCAAGGTGAAGGGATGGGCAAAAGTATTCCGTGGAAATGGAAATTAAAGGACAGTAAGTATAGTCATTCTTATATCAGATAACATAGACTTCAAATCTATAATAGTAAAGAAAGACAATGAAGGCCATTATATAATGGAAAAGGGAACAATTTATCAAGAAGAAATAACAATCCCAAATATTTATGCACCTACACAGGTGTGTCCAGATTCATAAAACAAACCCTACTAGATCTAAACAGAGATAAACAGCAACATCGTAATTGCTGGGGACTTCAACACCCCACAAACAGAACTGGACAGATCCTCCAAGCAGAAAATAAATAAAGAAACACGGGATTTAAACAGGACTCTAGAGTAAATGGGCCTAACAGACATTTACAGAACATTTTATCCCAAAACTACTGAATATACATTCTTCCCATCAGCACATGGAACATTCTCTAAGATTATATCTTAAGACACAAAACATGTCTCAACAAATTTTAAAAAATAGAAATCATACCATGTATCTTCTCAGACCATATCAGAATAAAATTAGAAATTGAGTCCAACAGAAACACTCAATTCTACACAAAGTTGTAGAAATTAAACAACCTACTATTGAATGATTATTGGGTCAAGGAAGAAATTAAGGTGGAAATCAAAAGATTCCTCAAACTAAATGACAAAGGCTACATAAGTTATCAAAATCTGTGGGATTTAGCAAAAGCTGTCCAAAAGAGAAACTTCATACCTTTAAATACATTGAAAAGACAGAAAGATCACAAATCAAAAATCTAATGAATTGTCTGAAGGAACTAGAAAAGGAAAAGCAAACCAAACCCAAAGCCAGCAGAAGAAAAGAAATAACTAAAGTCAGAGCAGAACTAAATGAAATAATAAAAAAAAAAAATTATGCAAGATTAATGAAACAAAAAGTTGTTTCTTTGAAAAGATAAACAAAGTTGGTAAACCTCTTGCTAGATTGACCAGAAAGAGAAAAGAAACAACCCAAATAAGCTCAACCAGAAATGAAAAAGGAGAAATTACAACTGATATCACAGAAATACAAAATATCATCTGTGACTACAAAAGAAACAACAAAATCTCACTTTTCATAAAAATTTATATGCACATAAACTTGAAAATTTTGAGGAAATGAACAAATTCCTGGAAACACACAAACTCCCAAGGCTCAATCAGGAAGAAGTGGAACTCCTAAACAGACCAAGTATGAGCAATGAAATTTAAGGAGCAATAAAAAAATCTTCCAACAAAAAATGTCCCAGACCAATGGTTTCTCAGCCAAATTTTATCAGACCTACAAGAAGAATTGGTACCCATACTGCAGAAATTATTTCATAACATAAAGAAGGAAGGAATCCTCCCCAACTCATTCTATGAAGGCAATATCACTTTGATATCAAATCCAGGAAAGGACACGACAAAAAAAGAAAACTATAGCACAATATCCCTCATGAATATAGACACAAAAATCCTCAGTAAAATTCTAACAAACGGAATTCAGCAGCACAGGAAAACAATAATCCACCACAACCAAGTGGGCTTCAACTCAGGGATGCAAGGATGGTTCAACATATGTAAATCTATAAATGTGATTCACCACATAAACAGAAGCAAAAACAAAGATCATATGATCATCTCAATAGATACAGAAAAAGTATTTAACAAAAGTCAGCACCCTTTTGTGATAAAAACTCTTAACAAAACAGGCATAGATGGAACATAACTCAAAATGATAAAAGCCATATATAACAAGCCTTCAGCCAACATCATGGTGAATGGGGAAAAGTTGAAAGCATCCCCACTCAGAACTGAGAATCGAAAGATTGGTGGAAGACAAGGGTACCTACTGTTACCACTGCTATTCAACATAGTGCTGGAAGTCTTGTCCAGAGCATCAGGCAAGAGAAGGAAATCAAGGGTATCCAAATGGGGAAAGAGGAGGTAAAACTATGGCTCTTTGCTGATGATATGATCTTATATCTAGAAAATCCAAAAGATTCTTCCAAGAGTCTCTTAGAATTGATAAATGAATTCAGCAAAGTTTCAGTTTACAAAATCGATATACACAAATCAGTAGCATTCCTATACACCAACAACAGTCAAGCCGAGAACCAAATCAAAGACTCAATAACTTTTACAATAGCTACAAAGAAAATAAAATACCTAGGAATATATTTAACCAAGGAAGTAAAAGATCTCTAAAAAGAGAACTGCATTTCAAGGAGGAAGGAAATTGTAGATGATGTAAACAAATGGAAAAACATGTCATGGATTGGCAGAATCAACACTGTTAAAATGTTCATACTACCTGAAGTCATTTACAGATTCAATGCAATTGCCATCAAAGTACGAATGTCATTTTTCACAGATCTAGAAAAAAATAATTCTGCACTTCGTTTGGAACCAGAAAAGAGCCTGAACAATCAAAGCAACCTTAAGCAAAAATGACAATTCTGGAGGCATCACATAACCAGACTTTAAGCTATGCTACTAGGCCATAGTAACCAAAACAGTATGTACTAGCCCAAAAATAGAGACATAGACCAATGGAGCAGAACAGAGAACCCAGTTACAAAACCATCCACATATTGCCATCTGATCTTTAACAAAGTAGACAGTAATATACACCTGGGAAAAGAATCCCTATTCAATAAATGGTTCTGGGGAAATTGGATAGCCACATGTAGAAGATTAAAACAGGATCCACATCTCACACCACTCACAAAAATTAATTTAAGATGGATCACAGACTTAAATCTAAGACATGAAACCACAAGAATTCTAGAAGGAAATGTTGTAAAACTCTTCTAGATATCAGCCTAGGCAAAGAATTTATGAAGAAGACCCCAGTGGCAATCACAGCAACAACAAAAATAAATAAATGTGACTTGATTAAATAAAAAAACTTCCACACAGCCGAGGAAACAATAAGTAGAGCAAATAGACAACCTACAGAATGGGAGAAAATATTTGCATACTATACATCTGATAAAGGACTAATAACCAGAATCTACAAAGAACTCAAGCAAATCAGCAAGAAAAAAATCAAACAACCCCATTAAAAAGTGGGAAAAAATAGGAACAGAAGCTTTTCAAAAGAAGATAGACTAATGGCCTTCAAACATATGAAAAATTGCTCATCATCACTAATTATCAGAGAAATGCAAATCAAAACCACAATGAGATATCACCTAACCCCAGTGAGAATGGCTTTTATCAAAAAGTCCTAATACAACAGAGGCTGGTGTGAATGGTGGATGCAGAGAGATAGGAACACTTATATACTGATGGTGGGACTGTAAACTAGTGCAACCTCTATGGAAAACAGTATGGAGATTCCTCAAAGAACTAAAAGTAAAACTATCATTACCCAAAGGAAAAAAAGACATTTTATCAAAAAGACACCTGTACTAGAATGTTTACTGCAGCACAATTCACAATAGCAAAGATGTGGAATCAACCCAAGTGCCCATCAATTCATGAGTAGGTTAATAAAATGTGGTATATGCATATCGTGGAGCACTATTCAGCCATAAAATATGGATTAATACCTTTTGCAACAATCTGGATGGAACTGGAGACCATTCTCCTAAGTAAAATACCTAAAGAATAGAAAAAGAAACACCACAGGTACTTGCTACTAAATTGGAACTAACTGATCAGCACTCATGTGCACAGATGGAAGTAAAACTCAATGGAAATCATGCAGGTGGGAGGGGGAAGGCGAGGATGAGTGAAATCATACCTAATGCGTGCAATGTACATATCTGGGTGATGGGGACACTTTTAACTTTGACTCAAGCAGTACGAAAGCAATCCATGTAACCAACACATTGGTACCCCTGTAATATTCTGTAATATTAAAAAAACAATCTCAGACTCCATGGAAAACCAAAGCCAATTTTTGAGCTGAGCCTGCCCATATGCAGAATTCATGGGAAAGGAGCAATAAGAATAAAGTCGATAGACCTGGATTCCAATTCCAGCCCTGTCACTCACAGGCATGTCATTTGATCTCACTGATCCCCAGTTTCCTGAGGCATAAATATGGGATCATAATACCTACCTCAGAGTCGCTGTGAAGATTAAATTGGATGATATAATGAAAGCGAAAGTGCTTAATAGAATGCTTAGAATAAGTATGTGTTCAATCTGAATTTAAATGAGTTTTAGGAACACAAGTATGAATATGAAGGTTTCCAAAAACAACTTCAATCACAGCCCCTTGTAAAAAAAAAAAAAATACCTAAAATTTCACCATTAGCAATACAGACCTCAGATTCTGTCAGCACTGGGGAATTCCTGTTGAAATAAAGACAATCCAGAACCTCAAACCAATGCCACTGAGAACCTCCCAGGAATTAATTGCTAGGGGAAAACAGTCAAGGTCCTTCAGAAACAAGAGAAGGGTGGTAAAGCAGAGGGAAACATAGAAGCAAGTTGTGTTGAACAACCCAAACATCTGTCCAGTTCTTGATTTTCTTTGGGCCAAAACGTTATGGACATAGAAATCTAAGGGTATTTCTAAATTCTAAAACAATCCTAAAAACAGGTTTTGTTTTATTTTCTTGTTTCCATGTTTTACAGTAGCTAATATGATTGACAGGGGAGGAGGGCAAGACCCATCAACCTCTCTTGCTTCTGAGGACTCCTTCGGCCCCGTGTTCTGCAGGCAAGCGATCTGCACCAGCCCCCGTGCTCATGTCTTTACTCATACATCTGGTCTTTTGTCATTCTGTGCACACTTCTGGAACTATCAGAGACAGCACGATAAATAAAGCAACATCTTTCCCTTGAAGGGTTCGTGGTCAAGCAAAAGATACAGCCTTCAAGCAAGTATTAATATTAATAATTATAATACAATGTGATTATTGTGTTATGGACACATGAATGGTAGGGGAAAACAGGTAAGAAAAATGTGATTTTCCAGCTCGAGGGGTTGGAGATAGGAGGAGACATGAAAGGCTTCACAAAGAGGAGACATTTGAGTCCTGTCATGGGTTAAACCACCTGTGGATGGGAAGAAAATTCCAACGAGAGCATTAGCCAAAAAGCTGAGGTGTATAAGGGCTAAGCATCTTTGGTAACTAACACTTCAGGCGTCATGTCGCTTATTAAGCTGTTGTAGCTCAGCTCCAAATCATGCTTCCACATGCAGCTGCGTGAGCTGGGGCTGGGGATGTGCAGATTGCTTATTTCCTTTGTCAGCTTGCCACCTGTTAGGTCCCACGAGCAATTGGCACTAGAGAGAGACTGGGAGACGAGGGAATGTGGGATTTGCCCCTTCCTGTTGGCTTGTTGTCCTGCCAGCATTGCGCCACCAGTGGCTCTTCACCCCGTCAGCCACAACTGGCCCAGGCTCTAGGATCCTTTGACTCCCTGCCCAGTCGTGCCTCCTGGTATAAGCACAAGCCCCAGCAGGGCAGCTGCCCCCATCAGAGATCTAAGCCCAGTTCCAGCAGGGACTTTCTCTAAATTTCCGAGGTCCAGCAGAAGCTAAATAGCCCCCTCCTTCTCAGAGGTACGGGAACCTTCCCTGAAAGACCTCTGCCCTGAACTCCCGAGTTACCAGCAGCTGTGGAATATCTCCTCGGGGATCTGGGCCTCATCCCCACAGACTCCTTCTTGAAGCTTCCGGCTTCTAATGATCCCAGTCTCCATCCTTTGATCCCCCTAGCTTTAAGACTGGTAGCTCCTTCCTGTGGTTACGACTTTCATAATACCTCGATGCCCCCTTTTCATATTTTCAGTCCTGCAACAGCTATTTAATAATCAATTTCTTGTTTTAAATTTTCTCTGTTCAAATACCTAGAGAGGATTCTGTTCTGCCTGGATGCCAACTAATACGTCATATGAGAGGTACAAGATGAAGCCTGGAGAAGTAAGAATGGAATTGGATCGTCATACAGGACTTCGTATCCCATCACGAGTGTTTGACTCCATTTTACAGATCAGGTGTGGGGAACCTTGCAGATTTCTAAGAGAGAGAGTGGCGTGATAAAGGCTGTGTTGCTGTGAGCCACAGGACTAGAGCAAGCAGGGAGATGAGCAGCTTGGAGGACATTTCAATAATCCAGGCTTGGGATGCTAAGAATCTGGCCACAGCAGCAGAAAAGATGAGAAAAGAGCGTATTTGCAAGACCATTCAGAAGCATCATCCTCTTGGTAGGCGGTACACATGACTCCAGTGAGAGAGGCTTAAGATTCTATATTTCATTGGGTACTTGTTCCACCCTCCCCCGTGGGATTCAAGAGATGCAGTGCCAGCCTCTGCACGAGAGAGAGGTCCCGGAGGACTCAGTGGGACATTGAAGTAAAGAAGAGGGTACTGTGTTGGAATCCTGCTTCCGCCACCATCTAGATATAATGCTGTGTAAAATCCCACACATATCAAGTCTCGCTTTCCTTACAATGCTTACACTGAAAGAGTTTTAAATGCCGTGATTCCCAAACTGACTGATCATCAGAGTTATCTGGAGAGCCTTTGAAAACTGTCAATTCTCAAACCTTGTTCTAAACATTATGAATTAAAATTTCCCAAATATGGGTCCCCAAAATCTGAATTTTTTTTTTTTACATTTTCCAGTTAATTCTAGTGAGAAGCTATATTTGGGAACCGTTGACTTAGAATTTAATACAGATAATGCACGTGACTGTGTCTAGCTTACAATTTGCTGCAGCAGATGCTGACAGCCGTGGATGCCCCACCCCTGCTTCCTCCTGGCCCTTGCCACTCTACAGCAGGCAGATGGCTTCCAAGGGCAAGCACCTGTGACTGCCTGAGCGCTTCTCTGGTGCAGGAACATGCCTGACCCTCAGGTGAGACACCTGGAAGACATGTTCTCCACACAGGGCCTGAGTCCCAGTTGCCCACAGAAGCACCCACTCATTATTGCACACTGATACGCTCCCTTCCCCCTTTCCTGTCTCACCCAAACACATCTCTACCAGCGCATCCTGATATCCACATCCCACCTAAACTACGTACACTCGAATCCTTGTCTCAGGGTCAACTTTTGGATGACCCAAACCTAAGACATCTGTGTTTAGTCACTGTTAGAGTCTCTCTCCTCTGTACCCTACAATCTCAGGTTTGGAATTTGGGAAATGGCAATGAAAACCTACCCCACATTGGTAAGACGCTTTAATGATTATGACATTCCTCTATAGCCATTTTCGTCTCATCTGATCTTCATGACAACCTTGGCCATTAGAAAGTGCTAGTGTCCTATTTCCATATAGGGAAATTAAAACCCCAATTGTTAAATGATTTACACAGGGTACACAGAAAAAAAGTAATACCAAGACTTAAAATCCAGATTTATTTCCATAATAATAATAGTTTTTAGAAGCTGATGAAATGTGTATATTTTCCCCTGACAAAAAATAAATACAGACACTGACTACTCATGAACTTCAAGTGTGCCCACAGATCCCTGTGGGAACAACATGTTAGTGGTTCATGAAGCCATGTTCGGGACCCTTGCATTTATACCAGGCTGTCTGTTTCTCCTCACCAGGCTCACATTTCTCCCAAAATTACACTGAAAGCTACACACCCCACCACAAGCTTCATTCCGATGTTTTGAGTTAGAATGTCAGTGGATAGGAGAGCTTATCAACACCCGGTGCAAATGTTGTATATGTAAGAGAGGAAAGAGAAAGGCCCCTGCTCTCTGAGAGCCTCCTCATCAGGCAGAACTGACGATCAACAATCAAACTACAAGAACAAAAAAAGAATCTATGAATAGATTCATTTTCAAATCCGATCTGCAATGATAATGGAAACTCAACAAACGGTGGTCTTTCAATACAGAGGGTGTTGAGTCTCATTTCAGAAAGAAATCACACCTCTCCTTTATTCGCCAGCAAGGACTTTCTGAGGTGCCCGTCCATATGGTATGTGAAGCGTGAAAATCTCATCTGATGCTTCGATGGTGGCCACCCAAAAGAGGCAGGAGCATACATTCCATAGCCAGAATGTCTGATCTCACTTTCGGGTCTAAGATGTACTAGCATGGAGACCTTGGTCAAGTCACCTAAATCCTTTCTGTTTCACTTTCTTCATCTGTAAGGTGGAGATAATAATAGTACCTACTTCATGGTGTCATTATGGAGAAGAAATGATGTCATGTCTACCTAGCATTCAATGCCTGCCACTCAGCAAGAACTCAGGGGCATTAGTTACTGCCTTAGCCTAGATTCCCTGGAAAACTGGAGTTGAGCTCATGTGATCAGCCTTAACAAGGAGAAGGAAGAAGGTGAAACCTTAGGAAATGAGATGAGAGGAAAAGGAAGAGAAACAGGGAAGGAGAGGAGGGTCGAAAGCCATGTGTTAATAAGATGGCCACAGTTTCACAGTATCCTATGAGGCCACAGAGAACTACCGCATCTAAGAACAACCCACTGGGAAGAAAAAGACTAAACAACATATCTCCTGTCTCCTTTGCATCTTCCATTTTTACTGCTCACAGTTGCCCTCAGAGAGCTCTACTTCTCTGTCCTTCCAAGTCCTGTGACCAGGCCCCTCCACATCCCACTGGAGAAGCCAGAGCCTCTGTGTGTTAGTCAGTCAGACCCAGGCCCGGGAGCTTTCTTAGCAAAGTGGCTACAGCCTGGGGCAGCAGCGGCAGAAGTGGTCGAGTGGATCTAGATCAACACATTAACTGGGTCTGCTGTTCTCCCAAAACTGTCATTTTCAAACATGTACATTTACCCTGATTCACCCTTTTCTGCCAGCCAAGGTGCTGGGTTGTTGTCTACTTGGTCTTGAACAGAAGTTTCTCTTCTATTTTCTGCTCCAATCATAGGAACACAAGATTAAAGCTTCCTTTGCTAAATTGAGTTTCAATTCCCTGAAAGGACCACAGTGAATCTATGAGAAGAAATGGATTTGTGACCAAGAGTCAGATGTGTGGTCAAGATTAATGGGACATTTTCACTTTGAAACTAAAGATAGAAAGTTTTCTGCTCCTGATTTCTATTCATTATGTTTCAGAATTGAGCTGGAGCTAGAGAAGAGGTCCACCAGGAGGTCTTCAACTCCCGAATCTCAATACTGATCAATGGATGGATGCTCAGCATAAGGACCTGGAAGCATCCAAGCCAGAGGCAGGAAGACTCTGCTATGGATGGTGCTGCAGGAGGAGTCTCTGGAGGCAAACTGAGAGGCAGGGGATGGTATGCAAGATGTCCATTAGGGACCAAGAACTGGAGATGGAAGGGAAGAAGCAGGACTGGGCAGAGGGAGAAGGAGGAAGAGGGATGCAGACTGGACAAACCTCAGCCAACCCACAGAGAACTCCAAGCAAGCAGTGTCTGGCCAACATAGCACCTTGCTCAGCCACCAAATCTAGGCTGCCTCAGAAAGGACATGACCTCTGGCAAGGCCACTCCTTCAGTTGAGGTCAACGCTAAGGTTCTGAGAACAGGGAGATGCTTGCCCCACATATGGGCATGAAGTCCTTCCCTGAAGGGGACCTGAGTGGCACATCTCCATATCTTCCACAGTCTACCTTTTGGCCACTTGGACCCATTTCTCCATATGCATTCAGGAAGTAACGTCTCCAGGTTTTGGTGGGTCTGTCTTCCAGAAGGAAAACTTAGAATGGGAAGCTGTTAGGACCAACCACAGCCTGTTAGTCTTGGGGCATAACTGATGCTCGTTGTCTGCACCCTCCACTACCCAGTCTAATTGCCCCCACCCTGAGCTAGCACCTCCCTGCTGGCCACAATGGCTTAGCTAATGATGTCACTTTAATCCAAGAGGTCCTGAGCTTCTGGTCACCAAATCATTCTTGAGGCTAGGGTGCTGGACCTGTCCATGTGCACTCACAATTATATAAGGCAGTAACAGGAAATACCATATATATGGCTCCCTGGCCCCACTAGGTTTGGCAGCTCTACCCATTCCTGATTACCAGGATCTCTTACTTATACCAGGCTGGTGACTCCTCTTCTTGTCCATTCATCCATAAACACAACATGCCCAAAGTGCCCTGGCCACAGCCACAGCTTGTAATTCAATGGGCATCTGGCTGTGTTCCCTGGTGAAAGTGTACTCTTTAGAGGGCCCAGGACTCCTAACACTACAGAGCCCAGAGTTGCATAATACTCCCCAGTGGGCCATTAGGGGTGTCCTGGGTGGTGTGTGTGGGGTCAGTCCTGTTTCCACCCCTTGGTTCCTGGACTCATGTGTTTGTGTGTTTGTTTTTTGTTCAGGGCACAGTGCCACGTGAAAGGGTTTTGATTCAATGAGTGTATTGCATCGTTGAGGACAGCACCTCGTCCTTACATAATATTGCTTCCAAACTGGAGTGTCACAGACCCCTTTAGGAAGCCCAGTGCTCTGTCAGTTCAACGGAAGCTGAGTAGTGTGGCGTAGGCTATGTCTAATGGATCCCTGGTCAAGGGACCACTCCCATACCTCCTTGACTGTAAACTGGGCTCCCCGATCTGACACAAAGAAACTTGGGATTCAGAGTTAGTGAACCAAACGTTTCATGTGATTTCTGATAGTAGTGCTGGCTGAGACCTGAGGGTCAGAAAGGCAAACTCACACCTAAAATATATGTCTACTCCTGTGAAAATGAAACCCAGGCTCTTTCAGGATGGAAAGGTCCTAACGTAACCAACTGGCCCTCAAGGATCCAGTGGGACTCTTTGAGGAATTATGCCATTTTGGAGTCTCAGCCTTAGTCTCTGACGTTGGTAAATTGAACAAGACAGAAATCAGTCTTGGTGGGTGGGAGTCCATGTGGTTGGACCCATACGTGATCTCCACTGTTGCCACCATGATCATTCCATTCAGATGTCCATGGCTAATGTCAACCTGCTGGGTTATTTTGTCTTTGTGGTTTTCTAGTGCCCTTCCCTGGGGGATTATTTCTTTCATGATTATCATGTAACATGAAGATTTTCACACATGGATCCTTCCCCATGTCTGTTCACATGCTCTGACCCCAGACCTCCTAGTCCCCAGTCTTCCAATCTTTGTCATGCCAGACCCCTGACGAGTTAGCCAGGATCCCATGGCCCTGTCTGCGGCATAACAAACCTGCTTCAGCTGGGCAGTCAACCAAGCCATTAAAGCTCATTGACACTGCCCAACACGTCCTGGGCTTAGTTCTCAGCTCCTCTGCTTGAGTTTCTTTGTCTGCAACCAAAGACGCCCTCTGGCTTTCACACTGGGTTTTCAATTGCCTGTAAATCTCAGCTGTTTATTTTTTCTCTGTAGAGCATCAATAATCCTTAGCAATAGCCATCCAATGCCTTATCCTTATAATCTTGTCTCCATACCTTTCAAATGCCTGACATTTTGTGCCCACTAGTGCCTTCTCTCCTGTGAGTAAGCCACCAGTGCGTTTCAGCCGCTGGCCCCCACCCTGTGCCTGGGCTTCCTGTAGTCCACCTTCCTCTGGGGAAGGAGCCCTCTGGCCAGGCAAGGATGATCCAGCTCCCAAACTCATCTTAGACCACATCTTAGGACCATCATAGGTTAGCACCATGAGAGGTTGGATTCTCTAAACCAGACTCTGAGATGGCATTTGGGGTACAATATATAGTCAGGGCTCAACACCTGTGAAAAGAAAGGGGAGAAAAAGGATTGGGAAGAGGGAGAAGCCCACCATGATGCAGCCCTGAGAAAGCCTCAGCCAGCCGGCAGGGAGGTTGGGGTGGCCACCGCCCATCAGCCACGTCTCCCGTTATCAGGCTGGGGTGGCAGGGCCTCTCCGCCTCCACCTGGATCAGCCACCAGATGTGGGCTTCAGGTGAGACAGACCCTGAAGGGCAGAGTGAGAGCTGCGGGCCTCAGCTGGGCAGCCAGTTCTAGAAGCGTGAGCGGCACTTCCCCTTATCTACCACACTCAGGAAATACTACACCCACATTCCAGTCTTAGCATCAACGATTCCAGAGCTAAAAGGGACATTTCACAGCACCTCCGTTCCTTCTCTGTCCCTCTCTGCCCCTCCCTGTCACTGATTAGAACTCACAGGAGGGTGAATAGTTAAGGTCTGTCTAGAATCCAGGGCTCAGGATCACCACTCTCTGACTAGCAGTTCTTCGCTTTCTCTGGTCTCTCTTCCTCAACATTCCTCCCACCTTCGGGGCATGAATTTGTTGTATATGACATCTGTATACTTTATGAATATTTCACTTTGTAGGTAGCTTCCCCCAGGCTTCAAGCAAAATGCCATGTGCCCTGCAGGTCTTCATTTAGATAATAATTAACTAAAAGGGGGAAAATTGAGAACCTGCTGTGAGCCCTAGAAATAGCTCTGTTGTCTGTTCCTCTCTCTCTCTCTCTCTCTCTCTCTCTCTCTCTCTCTCTCTCTCTCTCTGTGTCACACACACACACACACAATTAAACATGCAAACACCAGTCACCCCAGCTGGCATTTGAGGAGCAGCCGCCACTGCAGTGCTCTTGCTAGCACGGTTTCTGTTCATTCATCATTTATGGAGCTACTATTCGGTACGGTGCTAGGCACTGTGGATCCCTGTGGGGGTGAGGAGCACAGTGCAGGCCTCATGGTGCCTGCAGTCTCAGGGGCAGGGGTGGGGAGATGGGGACGAGCAGAGACAATTGCAAGGACCTGTGACAAGGGCTCTGGTGGAAACATGCCCTGGGACTGCTGCAACACAAAGGAGATGTTATTCACTGTGGGGATCAGGCATGGCTTAAGTTGAGGAACAGGAAACGGGGCCCATTCAGGCACAGAGGAGGAGTAAAGTCTCTGCAGGCCCATGAGGGCATGGCAGCGTGGCCTGAAGGAACTACAGTGACAGGTGGGGTGGGAGCCACCTCGGAGATGAAGCTCCTCAGGAGAGGTCTGCAAGGCATTCTAGGGGTCTTTGAGGGCTTTTAAATAGGCGAGGGACATGAGCACATGACGTGTTAGGAAGATCAGCTTGGCCTTATGTGGATGGAACATGAGTCTCAAGGCTGGGCAGAGGAAGGCCAGGGGAGTCACCTGCCATGCTCGGTTTAAACAGCAGCAGGGGGAACAGAGAAAGCACGACAGGTAGAGAGATGGGAGGAGGCGAAACCCATCAAACTTGAAGGTGGAGATTGGAAGTGGGGGAAAAGTGGGATTTGAGGATCCTCAGGCTTCTACCCTAGACAAAGTGAGGCACAGAGGGACAACAGGTTTAGGGCTATGGTGTGGGGTCCAGTTTTGCACATGCTGAGTTGGAACTGCCTGTGTAGGGCTAGTGGAGACGGGCAGTAAGCAATTGTGTGTATGGGTTTGAAGCTTGGGTATAATGTCTGTGTTAGAAACACAGACTTGGGGGTCAGCAGATCTGTTGAAACGACACTTGATGTGGTAGTTACTTCTTTCTAGACGCTGCAGCCACGCCTGTCTTTGTACCCTGTGTTGTTAGAGAGAGAGGTAGCAAGTAGCAGGTCAGCACGCTGGGAATTAGGTATAGAAGCTGTCTAGATTTTGAAACTGGGAGAAAACATCCAAATAATGCAGAGGAAAGTAAAACCTACTATTCAGAACAGCTTTCAAATCAAATCCCTCCCTGGAACAAAGAATGGCAAACAGAGGGGTTTTAAATAAATCATAATTAGTAACACACACATGGGCTCAGTGTGGGTGAGCAGTTAGACAGCTAATTACATTGGAGCTGCGTGTGCACGAAGCCAGAGAGTCTCACCCCAATGTGGAGCTTCCAGCTGCTGCAGAGATGCCTGGAGGGACCCAGGCGTATATCCATTCCTCCAATAAATAGTTGGTCAAGGTAGTGTGTGAGAGTGTGTGTGTGCGCGTGTGAGGATACTGTCAATCTACAAACTGAGAGTTTCTGAGCACCTGCAAGAGCAGCTGGGCTTCTGGCCTAACTGGAGGAGACATGGATTCTCTTAACCAAGTACCACTCTTTAAAAATGCTGCCCTCCAGCTAAAGGCTTCACCGGCTACCCCTGGACCCTCGGAGCTGGATTTGTGCATAGCGGAGGCGCCATCTAGCGCTCGATGACGGAAGCATGTGCAGCGTCTCTTCCCTGTGGATCTTGGGGATTGTATCCCAGTGGTACAAAACTGGAGAGCTCCAGCCTGGAAACTCCATGTGTATTTAGAGGACTGATTCCTGCTTAACAGTGTGTTGGGCTACTAGTAAAAAAGATTGAATATTCATTAACAGTGGAATTGTAGAAATAGACTAGTCACAGGGAACAACTGTTTTTCTTTCCTTGTTTCTCTTTTGCAATTTATTTTGCACAATCCTTTTTGTCTTCAGTAGCCTTGGGATCTGTAAAGGAGTAGCAGTTTTGATGGTGGTTTTTCTCTCCTTTTTATTCCTTTTCTTTCACCAACAGGAGGAACAAAGACGTCTTCAGAAACAAAGAGTTCTGGATTCCATCGGGCTCTACGACACATGCAAGTATCAGCCTGGAAATATAGTGATGGAGAAAGCCCAGAAGGGGCAAGAGGAAGCAAGTGAGGCCCAAAATCTCCCCAGAAGCCTCCCTTCCCCTGCACCCCCACTATTATGCCTTCTTCGTTTTCTCCCTATGCAGTTCAGACACATACGCACACACATGCTGCTCCTGACCAAGGACGCACTGGGACATAAAAAACTAAGCAGAGGCTAAGAAAAAAGATGACAAGGCTAATGTGGTCAGTGCTTGGGTGGGAGGAGGAAATGGAGGGCAAGCTTTTCTACTGTTTGTGGAGAATGGAATTTGGGCCAAGAGCTGAAAAGAGAGGCCCACCTTAAGAAGAAACAGAGAGCAAGGGGCATTTCCGAGCAGAGAAAGCCCCATTGGGAACACCCTGGGGCATTGGAAAGCTGGGATTGTTGGCAGGTCTGGGGACCACCAGCCCTTCAGCAAGACCTTGCGGCTTTGAGAGACCCCAGCATGGGAGATAACAACAGTTTCCAACGCATTCTGGCTCTGACACAAGAAAGCACAGAACAAGTTGAGTATGGATCCTGACAGTGATTCAAGGATAAAGGGGAAAAGAAGTAGACCCTCCGATGAGGCATCCACCTTGGAATCAGAGATAAAAATGCAAAAAGGAAAGGACGAGCTAAGATGACTCTCTTTCCCTGGGAGGCACACTGGATGGCAGAAACTCAGGGATGTGAAGTGTCCCCATCATGGCTGCCTCCGACACAGACCACGCCCTTCAAGACCAGGGCCGTGCTCACTATTCAAATGCTCTGCCCCTTTTGCACATGTGTGCAGAAACAAGGTTGTGGCCGACACTTCTAATGGAAAACGGTAGTCTGAATACAAAGAAAAAGCAGACTAGTTCACTCTATGAAATCGTCCACATGAAATCAGAAATAAAACTGCAAGAGAAGCAAGAAAAGCTTGAGCAGAAACTTTCCCTGGGCATAAAAATGAGTTGAACTGAGCAAAATCATAAATGCAAACCATCCACATCACCTTTGCCACAGGGGAAGATGCCCCAGAATAGGATTTAATACCAAATTAAATGTTCCATCTACCTCTTCCAGCAACATAACTGTAAAAGGGAAAAGCAAATCAAGGTTGCTGCTACTCTTGCTGAAGGGTATTGGCCGATGGAACACAAATGAGTATGCAGTAACCAGTTCATCTGGGTGCGGGAGGCCTGGGGCCCAGAAGAGTCAGAGGGAATAAAGGGTACTTATCACAAGGGGCACACCTTAGAGGTGCGGGAATCAGTCAAGCTGATTTTCCTCTGGCACCTCAAATGTCATTCCCCTCTTCCAGACAGACGTTTAGAACTTCCCCGACTTTATCTGATATGGCTGAAGACTGTTGATTATATTCGGACGGCTGGAAAGGGGAAGACTTGGGGGGCATTTCTATAGCAGGGACTTGGTATCAGATAAAAATAGTGTCACCTGCTTGCCTCAGCAACAATTTCACCACAATGGTAAGGAGAAATGTGATAAGTAAAAATCATCCTGGGCTTGCGTTCAGATCTGAGTTCAAATCTGACACCCGCCCTTCCCAGCTCCACAGCCCAAGCAACTCGCTCCTGTGAGCACTCCGACCTCTGTGTTCTCTTCTGTTTGCGCAGGGTTGGCTGGGACGGATGCTTTTGAAAATTCCTTTCTGCTCTATTATTTGTTGTGGGGACACTTGCAGAGGGTAGAGGAAGGAATGGCTCTGAATGGAACACCACTGAAAACCGACACTGGTAAGGTCCACCAGGAGGTCAGTAATCACTTTTTCTTCCATGGTGCTTATTTGCAGTTCCGTTGTGAAGAAATATCAGCTTTACATTTAGTTTCCAGTTAAAAAAATAAAAACAAAAAACCCCAGCCATTTACCTCTAGTGAAAATGCATATCGTTTCCTTATTTTGTAACTGCATTTCTAGAAATCTCACACTAAATTGTGTAGTTATGAACCAAATAGAATTTTCCCTGTAGGAAGGTTGTCGTAAGTGGGAATTGTGTTCCACATCAAGAAATTGGCATCAAATAAATCATAGACATCACTAACAACATGATATAAGGGGAGAAATATACCTATAAACTTCTATAATCATTTAAAATAGTAAAATTGTGCTCTAACTCACATAAAACAGGCATAAGTCTATTGTACATATTGATTATATGAGAGACCCCAATGTGCTATAAAGTGTACATAGAATGCACAAAACTCTAACATTAATGTACCATAAATTCAACCGAAAACCAGTGTACTAGCAATAATCAATTTAATTAAACATTAAATGAACAGTAATTTGGTTTTCTGTCTTAGAATTTTGAAGGATTTCTTGAGGCTTATTTGTCTACCTTGTATCCCTTATAAACAACAAAAGTCAGCTTATGTGGATGTGTTCTTTCTCCTTTTGATAATTTCTTATAACAAGCAGAGAGATTGGGAATATTTCAAAAACTGGAGTCATCTCAAAGTAAAAGAGTAGATGCCAATACACATTTAGTAATATAATGTGTTTTCAAAGATAGTGATAGCATTTTTTCCACAAATAAACATCATTTAAGTAAAATCTTATCTAACATAACTCCCATCACCATTTCTTGTCTCCTCCCTTGGTTCAAAAGTTGGACTTTGTATTGGACCAAATAAAGGCCAACCAATAAGAGAACAGTAAGTGCTAATTAAATCACTCCACATGACACATTGTTGACAGCTACTAAAGACCTTCATGCCTTATCAGAAAGCTGGAAAACAATTACAAGTCATTAGAATGGCTTTTAAAAAGAATTTTAAAACATTTCTCTCAGACATAAGACAGTCATAGGAATATGTATTGACAGTCCACAGTTTTTTGTGGAAACCAAAATAATAATTTCTTATATTTTCATATACTTTACAGTTTAAAACCATTATGTAATTTGATTATCATAGCTATCCTGCTAGGCAGATAAGTCAGGCACTACGATTTCTTACGTTGCAACTGAATACACAAATCTTAGATAGCTTAAGGGATTTCTTTGGGGTTGCAAAGCTAGAGAAACGTATTAAGTGCTGAGGCATTATTCTAGAAGCATGGCGAGATGGCATCCATGAGTATTTTATGAATATGAGTCCATGAATCACAAAATAATAATAATAATGAAAAGTGACTTAGAGGCCTCACTCCCTGTGGGAGTCCCCTTCATAATACTCAGTTAATTCAAAATCACCCCACGGGCCACGGCTGTCCATTCTCCATTATTCCTGAGCAGGGTTAATTATCACTCAAGGAAGAACACTCCATTTTTTGACAAACTGTTTTAATTGTTAGAAAAATCTTCCTTCATTTATCTAATTGCACTTTCTAGATTCTCAAAGGATACACCTAATCCTTCTTCCACACAATATTTCAAATATTTGAAGATAGCTTTCACAATTCCCACTGATAAGCCATGGCTTCTAGACTTTCTGTCCTCCTGTGGGCCATTCTTTGATTTATCTATGCCACTTTTAAAACCGGGTGCCCAAAAATGAACATAAAACTTCAAGAGAGCACTGACAAGTACATAGTGAACAGAAATTTCTATTAATATAGCTTTCTGTGTTCTGGACTGAAGTTTCTATTAATATAGCATAAGATAACAGCAATTTTTGGCAGACATATCATGGTGTTGGCTCTTGCATCCAACTAAAATCTCTATTTTTTTCTACATAATCTGCTATTGAGCCAATTCTCTCTTATCATAATCATATTAGGTTGTGACATTTGCAAATAGGAGAGTCATATCTCTATGTGTTCAGTTTTTCTCAACAGGAGTGCTAATGAAATTTTGGACATGAAAATTCTTTGTTGTATGGGACTTTCCAACATATTGCAGGATAAAATTAAATATTAGTTACAACATTTGATTGTCATTGTGACAATCAAAAATAACCCTACACACCTCCAAAGCACCCTTAGAAAAGAGATTCCACTGCGGTTGGGAATCTTTATCAAATTGTCTACTGAAATGTTGTAATTGAAGAACAGAGCCCTCTGCTATGAGTACAGACTTCCCTTAAGGTGGACATCTACTTATGTTAAACATTCTAGGGATATAATTTTCATCCAGCTACCCATCCATCTAAATGTAGATAGTAGACCCACATTTCCTCTTCTTATTCATAAAGAAAAGAGGGAAATATTTGAAAATCACACATTCAGAATAATAGTGAAGAAACTGAACATAGGCAAAATGTGACAATAGTTGATTAAAGCTGTGGGAGCTAATCTCCAAGGTTGTCTTCCCAATAAGCCATGACATCTGCTACTCATGACCTTGTAGCCTCCTCTCCTTGGCTATCAGCTGGCTCTGTGACTTGCTCGAACTAATAAAATGCCACGTAAGTGCTGCTTCCAAGGCTAGACCAGAAGAAGCCTTGAAGTTTCTGCCTTGCTTTCTTGAAACACTTCCTTTGGGAGCCCTTAACAGCCATACAAGAAGGCTGACTACCCCTGAATTACTATTCTGGTGAGGCCCCACAGGGGTACTCCCAGAGGAGTCCAATCTTTTAGATTTGGTTCATGAGGTGCCAGTCATGACTGAAACCGTCTTTAACTTTCCAGACAAGCTTGCCCACGAGCCAAATACCACTCAGTGACTTCACTTAATGCCACACATAGCAGAATTACTAAGAGAAGACTTCCCATATTCCTGACCCACAAAACTGTGAGATAGAATAAAATTTGACAGAAAAGTTTGTGTTCCTTCCTGCCTAAAATTCATATTCTGCAGTAAACTCTGCATTCATTTATTCACTCATTCATCACACATTTATTAAACTCCTATTGTGTTCCAGCACTTTGACATTGGGAATAAAATGGGTGATAAATAATCCACTATCTCTGCACTCAGGAACATCATAGCAGAGTGTAGGAGACTCATAAACCAATAATTATAATAAAATTTAAAGTAGCACGATGGAGGTGAATTGGAGTACTACTATGGAAGCACAGAGAAAGACCTGAAGTTGGGAAAAAAGAATGTCAGGGGAAGTTTTTGGGTGGTGAAGAGTTATAGAGGACAAGACAGAGCTATTTGGGAAAAATAAAGAGGCTAGAAAGGATTTTTCAGAAACAGGGAACAGTATGTGATGACAGGGAGTTTCGAAAGACACGATTCATTGGAAGTTTAGTGTGGCTCAAGTCCTGAGTGCAAGGAAGTAGTTAACAGTGATGATGGAACTCGGTGCTGTGCAGGAGGAAATGAAGCTGGGGAAGTTGCAAGAGCTTTGAAAGTTGCTAAGTGCCACGTAAGATAACCAGATTCCAAGATGGCCCCGCAATGATCCCCACATTCTGGCACTCAGACATTTGTGTGGTCCCCTCCTGCGTTCTGCCAAGGTTGGTCTGTATGACCAATAGTGGTCTGGATGGCAGAAGTGATGGCAGGTCATGTCCGAGATTAGGTTATAAAAGACTGAGATTTCCATCTTGAGCTCTCCCTCTCTTTCTCTTCCTCTCGTTACTGCCTTTGGGGGAAGTGTGCCCCGATGGAGAGACCCATGTAGTAAGAAATGGAAGATTCCTGTTAATACTAATGTAACTGAGCCTGAAAGTAGATCCCACAGGCAGTTAAGCCCTCAGAGACTGCAACACAGACCAACAGCTTGAGTACAAACTAGAGACCCTGAGACAGACCACCCACTTCAAGACACTCCCAGATTCTTGATGCTTAGAAACCATTCTAAGCATTCTTGTGCTTTAAGCTGTTAGATTTTGGTGTTGTTTGCTATGCAGCAATTGATAAATAGTAGACCATGCTGAAGTTTGAATATTATCCTGAAATTGATAGAAAGCCATTATAGGATTTTAAATGGGTAGACACCAATACGCACATTGGAAAGGTCATCAGGTCAGTAGAGTGGAAGGTAAAGTGAAGGAAAGAAGAGGACACTATAGTAATCCAGCCCTGAGTAGATGAAAAACTGCACTGAAACGATTGAAAAGGAAAGGAGCAGAAGGGGGAAATTTGAGCTATATTAATGAGCCCAGGTTTCCAGCTTAAACAACTGGTTAAGAAGAGCATGCCATTGAGACAGAGAACACAAGAAGGAAACAAGATTTTGCATTTACAACAAAGATAATGTAGATTTGCACATGTTAAGATGAAGAACCCTATGTGACATCCAAGAGGAGATATAAAGCTACTATAGATACATGGGACTCAGAGCTGGGTCATAAGAGTCCTCAGCAGGTCACTGGCAACTGAAGTCATGGATTTGGATTAGTATCCTCAGGAGGACATATGGAGTAGGAGCAGCAGGAAACCATCAGAACCAAAGCCTGTCTACTAGGTGGTCTTCCTTTCTTCCAAATCCTGAACTAGACATGGGGGAGTTAGCCCCTTCTCTGTAGCCAGGGATTATAATGATTTCACTGTCAGATGAGAAAAATCACACTTTGCCCCTCAATATGTGAGGATGAAAGAAATTCTTTAAGTATTCTGTAATCATTTTTATTTTGCTTATTATTTTGCTTAAGTCAAAGATTATTCCTGCAAGTTTGGACCCTCTTTGCAGAAATCCAAGGCTGCTATTAAACATATAGATAAATTTCTTTACCAAGTCCCTAAGAAAATAGAGAACCATGCTACTATGGAAGAGCCTGATCATAGACAGCTTCCCAGGGGGAAAGATGCCCTAAAAGTAACAAAACAGATGGAAGAGAAAGATGTAAGATATCTGTATTAGTCATGATTCTCTGGAGAAACAGAACCAATAGAATGTGTTATATAAATAGAGAAAGATTTATTTCAAGGAATTGGCTTGCATAATTATGGAGGCTGGGCAGTCCAAAATTGGTATGGTAGGCCAGATGCACAGAGGAGATGCACAGAGGAGCCGGTGTTCCAATTCCAGTTCAAAGGCTGTCTGCTGGCAGAATTCCCTCTTGCTCAGGCAAGTCAGCCTTCTGATCCTTGCGGGCCTTCACCCGATTGGATGAGACTCACCCACATTGTGGAGGGTAATCTACTTTACTCAATGTCTACTGATTTAGATGTCAGCCTCATTCAAAAACACCCTCACAGAAAACATCCACATGATGTTTGACCACATAGCCGGGCACTGGGACCCAGAGAAGTTTATACGTAAAATTAACCATCACAATATCTGTGATCCTCCATCCTCTGAAGGGTCTGTGGTCAATAGATCATTTAATTCTTCTTTACAGCCAACATAGCCCCCTATACTATATATGGTGCTGTACATACGTGCACACAGTAGGTAGTCAGCTAAGGGGTTCATGATGATATTTATAGTCTCTGTCCTATATAGTACAGCTAAATTGACTGAGATGACAAAAACGTCACAGAAAGGGCTTTTTATCCCCCCACTGTGTTTGTCAAGAAGGTTAATAAAAAGCCCTTGCTGACAATTATGTGCTTTTCTGACTCCTTTGCTTGCCCTGTGGTTTTCACCAGAGCAGACTATGAGTGAGGACAGTGGGTGTCGTGGCTGTTCCTTCCCCATCGCTGACGAACCATCTGCGGGAGAGGGATGACCAAGTCTCCTGACTGCTGTCAAAAGTGAAAATAAAATGTCCTGGAAAGAGATGAATTTGTAGGCGTCTGGAAAGATGTCTGTCATTTTTTGTGTGTTTGTTTTGCTTTCCCTTCAGGAGAGAGTGAGGAGAAACTAAATGAGCTTTTCTCACTTAGGAACAATGTGAAATTCAGAACGAGGCCAGCTGTGGGAGGGCGCGGAGGCCTTGCAGAGCCTGTGAAGATGGCAAAAACCTCAGTCGGCGAGACCTGGACAAGGCAAGGGAAACAGCAGGGCCCTGGGGCCAGGGAGACATCCTCCCCACCTTATTTGACTTTAGTCTCCAAGGGAGATGCCCCCACAGGGGTAGTCAAGGTATCTGGGAACTTACAGTCTCCTTTGTCCTTAAAATAATACTTATTGGTGTTTTTCTAATTTATTTCTAGTTTCTTCCCAGGGAAAAGCTTCTTTATCTGGGGTCCATCGACCTCTAAGGAGTCCAAGGATAGAATTCAGGGGGTCTGTGAACTCAGAAGGCAAGTACATATATATGTTTTCACTATTCTCCAGCTGAAATTGAGTACTTCCCAACAATTTGAATATATGCAACAAACTCCAGAAATGCTATCAGTATCTGCTATGGTTTGG
Organism: Avahi laniger; assembly: GCA_963575035.1. Classification (NCBI taxonomy): domain Eukaryota; kingdom Metazoa; phylum Chordata; class Mammalia; order Primates; family Indriidae; genus Avahi; species Avahi laniger. The sequence goes on from CAUYSK010024350.1 coordinate 23,940, forward strand.
ATGTGTCTCCCAAAATTCATGTGTTGGAAACTTAATCCCCTGTGCAACTGTGTTAGAAGGTGGAACTTAAGTCGTCTCCAGAGTGGCTTTGTTACAAAAGCATGTTTGACCCTCTTGCTCTCTCACGCTCACCTTCTCTTGCCCTTCTGCCTTCCACCATGGGATGATGCAGCACAAAGGCCCATACAAGATGCTGGCACCATGCTCTTGGACTTTGCAGTCTCCAGAACCATGAGTCAAATAAATTTCTGTTTATTATAAACTATATAGTCTGTGGCATTCTGTTACAGCAACATAAAGTGAACCAAGACAATGTATATTGCAGTTATCTGAAAAGCGATTGTATGTTTATTTCTACTTCATCCTGCTACAACTTGATGGTCCATGCCAGGATCCTTCAGGTCCCAAGATTTAAAATAACAGAATTTGCCTGTATTCTCTAATTCAAATTTACTAGTAATAAAGCTGTATTTTGACCTTCATGTGGATCCTTGGATCCATCTGTAACTAGTTAGAAGCCAGAGAACAGTAGGAATGAAGAAATTCTCTCCCCAAACCTCCAAAGGCAGGTGGGGCTTATTATTCATTTGGATATCAAAGTGTAGAACCAAATTATTGTACTGAGCCCTCCTCTGCACAATTGCGAGAAATCTAGTCCCTTCCCCAAGCAGGAGTCCTGAAACTTTGCAGAAATCCATCTTCATTGTCATTCAGCAGCTTTTCTCCAATTCGTTGCTTCCAGTTTCTCTGCCCATTACCTCAGATTTCTCATGGATGCTTCTCCATGGTGCCTCAACCCTCCTCCTCTGTGTCCTCTCCCACAAGCTGTATCCATAAATAACCCCACTTACGGCTCTAAGCACAGCTAATGCAGAGCTGTAATATTTTTAAAGCATGACTGAATTTTGGGAAGAAAGAAACTACAAGAATTAAAGGGGACATTAAAATTAGACTGTGATAAATAACTCTCCCAGAATCCACTGGCCAGTCTCTCTAAAGGTGCCCTGAATGGTCATCTCTCTTCTCAACCTTTTTGCTGCGAAATTAGGGCTCACTGACCACCAGGACAAAAGTCACTTCCACTTGTCCTCCTTCCCTCGCATTTAGATCACCCATCCCAAATCTCTGGCCCCAACCAGAGGAATCAAAATCCCACTAACTTCATAATATTCTTTCCGAATATATATATGAAGACAGCCTTATTTAATTATTAAACAGAATATTTAACATCTAAGTCTGAAGTATCTGAATTTAGATTATTTACCCCAGTTGAAGACTTCTTAAAAACAATGGGTGACACCTGCCTCAAGGCTGCGTGAAGACAGTGTTTAAAAAGGTGATTTCTTCCAGTTAAAAGGAAGCATCACAGGACAAACCCAAGCTTCCACCTTAGAATGTTGAAGCTGCACACGATTCCCTAAATGGCAAGGTGCGACAATTTTAAGATCCATTTTCCATCTCAAGAAACAGGGAGCATTCAAATAGCACCGTGGAAGGGGGCGGTGTCTCTTTTCTAGAGAGCATGAACGAAGGAACATCTAATTAATTCCAGTATTCTGACGGGAGATTAGAGAAGGCTCCCCGGAGGAGGTGTCAGTGGAGTTAAAATGAAGGATGAGTTTACATTACCTATGGAGACCGCGGAATTGCTAGCAAGCTCATCTTGCAGATGGTAAGAACGGTGAGAACAGGAATCGGAATGCTCTACTAAGCCCAGCGCACCTCCATTAGTTTTATTGAACCTTGAAATGGCTTTTGAAGTTAACAATCGCCCCAGAGGATACAAAGTTAGACACTTTAGGAAAAAAAGACATTCAAGTTTTGTAAGTTCCTCAGTTAATCCATCAAACACATTTCAGTCTCAGGTAGCAGTGTGTAAACTCTATCAAGGGCATCTGAGGTTCCCTAGGAAACATCCACAGCCAGACAAACAGATAACAATAGAGATAAAGAGAGTCCAAGGAAGCCCCGGAATGGCCTTTCAGGCAAGGTGTGTTAATTTAAAGTGCGTGATGTTTCTGTGAAATCCTCTCAACGTTGAGGAGGAAGGTGGCAGCGGACAAGTTAGGACAGGAGATGACAAACCTGTGCGAGGAGTGTCAGGCCTGCCATATGCGATCTGAATTGGGCTGTGCTCCTTTACCAGCTAATTGTCCCAGCCTCTCCAGTCCGGCAAAGACGTCTAGACACAAACCACATCCTTTCAAAGCACAATTAAAAACACAAAACAAAAAACAACGAAGGAAGCAGCTGCCTAACCACTTCCTAAATGATGAAGGACAGCACACAGACTTCCTGACAGACCACGGGAAAAGAACAGTGTCTTGGGGAGTTCTAGTTGATTCTGTATATTGAATTAAGAGATGGCTAATAAACTGTTAAAACAACCCCCTTGCTGATCAAAGGAATAAATCGAACTTGCTGGACTTTCATCTGCTCTGAAACCCTCTGTTTCCAATACTTTGCATCTGAAAAGGAAGTTTCCATCCCAAGCTGCGTCAAAGAGTTAAGGAAAAGCGGCAGCAGGGACTGGTAGGGGCAGCTGGACCAGGCGTCAGGGTGAGGCTCCGAAATAGGGCCCAGGTGTGGCTGCGGAAGAGCCCACAGTGTGTGCTGGATGGTTTGCTCTAGGTTTATGCCTGTTCGTTCACTGTTGAATCTAGATGCTGAACCCCTAAGCACCTAGAATAGTTCTGGCACTAGTAGATGCTTAAAACAAGATTAGAGAGATAGACAATAGATGATAGATAGATAGACAGATAGATAGATAGATAGATAGATAATGTTTGCTGAATGAATGAATGAATGCTTACCTGGAAAATAGCCCTTTTGTTTTTAGTCTACCTCAGGAATTCTACTTTCTCTCATCAAGAATGTTAGTCAACCAGAGTAAACAGCAAGTGACGGTGAGGCGGTCAATATTAACATGGCACGAGAGGTTAAGAGACGTATCCTGTGTCACAAACTCACATGCAGGCCATGGTTAGGTCAACATCTTTCCTTTATGAAGATCCTACTGAGAAGAGGTCTAAAAATTGTACCCTTGATTCTGCCTATTTTCTACCAAGGAAAAGCATTTGGCGCAACCATGGACGCTTTGCAAGGGCTCAGCGACTCTGCTAGAAGTCATCAAGAAAGCCATTTGTTTCCTCCTGTAATTCTGGACTCAATGCATTTGTCTCAGGCTCCTGGTGATCTGGGACAGCACATTATGTGATGTCGTCCAGGGCCATGCCACTTAAGAAGTTTTGCTTATGTCAACATTATGCGCTGCACACATTTTTTTCCTCTTGCTGGGGGCAGCTGAAAGTAAGTGACACTAATTTCTATTCTGCAGTTATCCCAATATTGCACTCACAACACAATCCATAAACGTAATGACTACTCATCAGTAAAACAGAGGAATGTCGGAAAAACCATAATTGTCACCCCAAAAAATTTAAAAAATAAAAGAAACAACAAAAAATGCTGGCAAATGGTAGGTCCCTTATCTTAATTACAGGCTGATTTGCATTTAAATGAAGGTTATTCTATAATTACTACTGAATGTTTTGTGTTGGAGTTGAAATACCACTCTGCAGGCTGTCAGCCCATTTCCTTTTTATTTTCCTCTGTCATTCTTCTTCTCAGTAATCATCTGACTCAGGCGGGCACAGAGAGGCCCTGGCTCTTACTTCCCTTTCCAAAAACATCACCACTTCGGGGCACCTTGTGAATTCTCAGGCACTCACTGCAGCCCTCCTGCAGGATGGTGCTGTGGGACTTAGAGAAACTCGCCTCCACCCACAGTAAACAACCGGGGGGGAGGTCAGCCAGACGGACAGCAGAGTGAGCGCAGCCTGGCTGTGCCTGGGCTGGGAGACCGAGACCCCGCGCCCTCCTCTGTGCCTTGCTCCTGGGGGGAAGCACAGGGTTGGGTTCCTGCCAGCCCTTGGTCACAACATTTTTGACCACTGATCAATACGTAACCTCATTTCGTGTGTGTTTCTGTTTAGAGACAGCTTATTTAATATAAATTGTTGATTCATTAGCATTGTACTCACAAGCACTAACACTGTAACATACGCCTGTACGAAGCTTATCTAACATAGGTATTTGGTAAAGCACACGGCAGCCTTCTTGCACATGTGATCACTAGACAGCACTTCAGCACTGTGCCCGGGGACCATTTTAAACAGCAAAATCACCCACTAAAAGGAGCACAGACATGAAAAATGTGACACTAAAGACTGTGAAAAAGACGCTCCTTTAAGGGTGTGAGCTGAAACTGGGTGGCAGAGCCTCTTCCTGTTCCACCTCGGCTGGGAACTTTCTGCATATTGGGCAACTCAGATTTTTCACAGTTCTGCACGTGTCCGTGAATGACTGCAAAAGCGCCGTGGGTATCAATTTGGTGTGTACAAATATTAATAAATACAAATCCACGAATAACGAGGACGGACTGTCCCTACCGAGCACTCTCGATGTCGATAGTACGTAAGATCTATGCAGGCGCCCTGTGAATAAGATGCTGTGACATGGAAATGGCCCTGTCCTGGCAGCATCTGCAGTCTTCAGATGGGGACAGTGGAGGACACAGGGAGAGAGACCGACCCAAACATGTAAACCCAACTGCCCACCGATACATAGTGGGTTAATAAGATGTGGTCTACAGATACCATGAGTGCTACTCAGCCACAAAAAACGACAGTGATCTAGCACCTCTTGCATTATCCTGGATGGAACTGGAGCCCTTGCTACTAAGTGAAGTATCACAAGAATGGAAAAACAAGCACCACATGTATTCACCATCAAATTGGTACTAACTGATCAACACTTAAGTGCACATATAGTAGTAACATCCATCAGGTGTCGGGTAGATGGGAGGCGGGAGGAGGGGATGGGCATATTCACACCTAAGGGGTGTGGTGCGCACTGTCTGGGGGATGGACGTGCTTGAAGCTCTGACTCAGGTGGGGCAAAGGCAATATATGTAACCCAAACATTTGTACCCCCGTAATATGCTGAAATAAAAAATAAATAAATAAAAACCGTGTAAACCAATAAACAGTTTCCCATTGTGACAGTGCTATGAATAATTTTTAAGCAGTGCTGAGATAAAAATAGTAGGGTAAAAAGGAGCAATAGGCTTGCTGTGCAGGTGCAGTGAGGGTGAGGAGGCAGTGTTTACCATAAGGCTTGAGAAGCCCTGCGAGAAGTGGGCAAAGGTGCAAGGGGAGGGAGGCACATCTGAGCAGAAAGAACAAACAACCCAAAGGCCCTGACCCGGGAAGGGTGTGCTCCTCAAATTCGACCAGTAGAACTGGAGCTTATTGCAGAGGAAGAGGAAGAGACGGTATGAAATGAAGTGTGGTATGAAAGAGGAAGGCGGGAGCTTGATCTGGCAAGGTCTTGTAGACCCACATAAGGCAAAGGCACTTATTTACTGATGTTCGTATCATTTGACGCAGAGATGTCTCCTAGGCACTGTACCTAACCCAGTGCCATATGCGGTAGGCACTCAACAAACACTGATTGACTCACACACCAAAGTATTTGCAAAACATGACAGGTGCATCATTTCAGGACTGAGTTTTACTACATGTAACACAAAACCCAAAAATATCGTGGCTTAAAAAAATCAACATTGATTTTTCTCACTTAATGAGAAATCCAGATGGCGGCAATTACTAGCACGGGTTTTCTGACTCAAGGATGCCAAAGTAAAGGTCCCTAGGATTCACTTGGTCTTTTGCCTCACGGTTGTAAGATTGCTGCAAGATCGCTGCTCTAGTCACCAGATCCTAGTTTCAGGATGTGGAAAATGCAAACAGCATGTGTGTCAGCTGAGTCTGGTCCCTTTTAATGGTTTTTCCTAAACAGTTTAAAAAATCCTACCCAGTGACTTCCACTGCTATTTTATTGGCCATAACTGTATCAGATCTCTACCTGCAGGTGCAAAGTAGGTTAGGACATGTGTTCTTTATAGTCAGCTACATTGCTGACCACAACACACCCATGTTTGTAGGAAGAAGGGGGATGTGAAGTCGGCCAGCAAAAGAGGGTCTCCATTCACTGGGATGGAGACACATGTTCCCGCCAATGCCTTGGGAGTAACAGCACTATCAGAGATAAGAGGGCCTCTTGGTGACTTAAACAGGACTAATAATAGAATGGGATTTGAGAGATTACGGGGAAGATCCACCAAGTCAAAACTGTCTCCATTGTCTCCCTTTTCGTCAAGTGGCCCTTTCTCCTGGGGCATGAGGGCGCCTTATAAGCCAATAACAAATGTCTGAAATTCAGAGAATGAACCACCGCCTTTAGCTTAAGCAACACACTTAGCCATGTTCAGTGCTGACATTAAAGCTTTAATTTGTGTATTTATGGCTCTGTCCATCATTAAACAGCCTGTCAGCCTTGGGGGAAGGTGTTTTGAAGTAGAAATTAGAGGGCACAATAAGAAAGAATCTAAAGCTGGCCCATTACTGAAAAGACAGGAGACAAAACCAGAGAGCCAGGGCCAGCCTGTGGGACTGAGAAAGGTTCTTCTGAGGAACTGACACTCGGGCTGTGACCCACAGATCAATGGCATTCAATTAAATAAGGGGGGGAGGGCAAGGGGATTCCATCCCAAAGTCCTTTGCAAATGTCAAAACATGAAAATTAAATCAGGGCAAATGCCAGGCCTAAGTGATGCGGGGAGCAGAGAGACCACCTTAGTTGTCTTGGCTAATTTATCAGAAGTTCAAACCTATTGGAAAGCTTCTTGATTTTCTGCTTCTTCAGGCAGTTTCTGGGCAGATGTCAGCGCGAATGCTTTGAGCTGCCTCGAGCTCTGCGCCCCCACGTCCTCTGCGTGGGGATTTTACCACCTGAGCCTGAAGAGCAGGCAGGAAACAGCCCACTGTGTGGCTGGGCTCGACCCTGCATGGGGCAGGTGCCTCTCATGCCCGTGGCCAGCCCTGCCAATTCTGCTCCGCCCATGCTCCTCCTGGTGGGCCTTTACCCGTCCACATGCAGCTACGCGCCCCGCACGGCAGTTGTACCCGTTGGCCGTTGGCCGCGCACAGATGTCCCCAGGCATCTCTGTGAGTGAATCCTCCGCAAGCAGCGGGGAGGGCTTTCAACCACAAACCACATCACATCCTCCCTCTGCTAGAAACCTCGGGGGGCTTCCCTACAGGATAAAGTCCATCTCTTTAGCATGACATGAGCACCCTCCAGAATGTACCCTTAGCCTAATTTTCCAGATTCAGCCCCCACACTTACCCCCTACCACACACAAATCTTGCCGTCTTCCAAACATGTCCAGATCTTTCCCTGCCTCTGTGCCTTTGCACACCCCCTATTCTCTGCTGCCGCCCTCACCTGCACCCTCATCTGGAACTTCAAGACCCGGATCTTATGTCACCTCCTCTGTAACGCCTCCCACCGTTACAGAGCAGGTGTAACCGTGCAGAGTTAGTTGTCCTCTTTCCCTCTTGGAAAAGATCTGCATTTTTCGGTTCTTCTATTATGCTGCAATTATTCTTGCAAATATTTATTTGTATATCCGTCACCCCTGCTATACAATAAGCTTCCTAAATGCAGGGACCAATTACAAATATTTATGTACCCCTGGCACCTCACACAGTGCCTGACACATCCAGGGGTTCACACTCACTCGTGTGAGTGCTGGGCCAGGGAAGCACGCAGCTCTGCGGTATGCGGTGGCGTCTGCCTTCCTTGGAGAAGCCAGCCCTAATGGTTCACGTCCGATCCCCCATTCTGCCCTAGACCAGTGGACAGGTTACTGCTGGGCACTCCCCCATTAGCACCTGTGGCGCCCGGGCCTCTGTGGTGCTTGGGCGTCCTCCTTCCCACTGAAACACTCCCCAGATGTGAACTCCCAGCTTTTCCGAAGTCCCCAGGGAATGAGCAGAGCTTAAGGCCTTTGCACGGATCCTGAGTGACTCTGGGGCTCCCTGACCCCAACCTTACTCCCTCTTATCACTTTCAGGGTTCAGGATACCTGTGGGTGGGTCAAGAGCCTGCGAATTGCTACAAAGAATGAATCGTCCTCCCTCAGCCTCTCCTACCTCCCCGGCCTCAGCTAAGAAGAGCCCCACGTGTCTGTGCACCGGTGACCGATGTTCCCCCAGGGGCAGGGAAGAGAGGGCTGCTCTCGTCAGCCTCCCAGGGAGCTGGGCCCTGGTGCCACTGTCGCTCTCCCTCTCCACCTTCTTTCCCTCCAGCACAGTCCCCTCATCGCCTGCTCCTCTGAAGGAAGCCTCCAAGCACGTTCCGCTGGCCCCTGCCAGGTGCGGGCATGACCCGTCGCTCCGCTGGGGGCCGTGTGCTCTGACGCGGCTTTATGCGAGTCATCTGCACGCAGCCCTTCCCCGCCGGCCGCTCCTGCCCAGTGCGTTCCGGCAGCTTCTCTCCGCACTGCACCGTCTCAGTCGTTAACCACCCATTTGCAAGCCCGTCGTCTACTTTTGATCATTCACTTTACGAGGTGCACAGGGCAAAAAGCCGATTCTGCTCTTCCCTTCTGCCCGCTACCCCCAACTTCTGCAGTGTAGTCTGCGGCTAAGATTCTCCCGAGTCGCGTACCCTGGCGCCCTGGCGCCTCATGGAGGGGCACGTGCCGCCTGGACTTCTCTGGGAGAGATTTGCCTTCTGCTTTGCCTTCCCATGTGGTTCCCTCCTTAGGGATTAGCTTCTCTGGGAAATGGAGTTGTTGGTGGAGGCGATTATTTGCGGGTTTATTGATATGATAACCCCACTGACAGCAGGGGATCACC
>CAUYSK010024352.1:0-18175 GCA_963575035.1 Avahi laniger
GTAGTCCCAGCTACTCGGGAGGCTGAGACAGTAGGATCGCTTGAGTCCAGGAGTGTGAGGTTGCTGTGAGCTAGGCTGTGACGCCACGGCACTCGCCCCAGGCAAGAGAGTGAGACTCTGTCTCAAAAAAAAAAAAAAAAAAAAAAGAATCATGATAATGACACATAAATTGCCTTATATTTTCTTGTGTGGTGCTCTTGTGAACAGTACATGTGTTTTGCAGAATGCTTTGATTGAAAATATTTACATAGAAAATGAGCTTGTTATATGAACACATTGAAACAACGAATTTATCACCCCTAAAATAAATCTCAGTGTCTGCAGCATCCAAAGGCTCTTAAAAACTGATTCTAAAGATAGGATTGAACTGGAAAGAGTGACTACTGACTTTTCACGTGACTTCTTCAAAGCACTTTTCTGAAACGAGTTTTTCATTTATTTGTTAACTTGTTCATTATTTGCACATGACTTCCCTTTTCCCCTACCCCAGAAAGCAAGCCACAATCTTGTTTATCACTGTATCCCCAGTGCCCAGTTAATAAAAATTTTTAAGGAATGAATGAATTGTATTAGATCTGTTTTCAATTCATTTAAATTACTAAAGAATTGACAAGGAACATAATTTTCCAGATACTTGTGAGTAAAATGAAATGAAGCAGAGGTTTTTCTGGGTTGTTCTGTTGATGTAGAAAGATAATAGGGGAGCCCTGCTTTTACCTTAATAGGATTCTTCTGCTAAATCGCCTAGGTACCAGCCACAGCTCCACCATTTTGACCATCTCAACCATTGTATGTTTTTCTAAGTCTAGATTCTGAAATTGTGGTTCTTATTCTAGCGTTAACACTCATGCATCTAGGATGGTACTGCAATAGAAATATTAGGTGAGCCTTAAATCTGAGACACATAGGTAATTTCAGATTTTCTAATAGCCACATTAGAAAAAAAGGGAATGGGTAAAATTAATTTTAATAATATATTTTATTTAACCTAATATGTTCAAAATATTATTTCAGCATGTAAATAATATAAAAATTAGTGATGAGATTTTTTTACATTCTTTTTTTTCATACTGAATATTTAAAATCCAGTGTGGATTTTACACTTACATCTAAGTTTGAATTAGCACATTTCAGGAGCTCAATAGCCACATGTGGCTGTTGTCTACAGTGAAGATCTAAGGAATCATTTAAAAACAAAACTAAGCCAAAATGCTAATAATATAGATGTGGGCAAAGATGAGAGACTTTATAGTCTTTGTCAGGGTAGCTTTTATATTTATTTTTTTTAAAGGTAGTTTGTCATAGATTGGTTCATATGACCATAGTAAGTTTTTGCTGCAGGCTAGAATTTAAACATCGAAGAGCCAGCATAATAAAAAAGTGTTACAGGGCCAGGCGCGGTAGCTCACGCCTGTAATCCTAGCACTCTGGGAGGCTGAGGAGGGAGGATCGCTCAAGGTCAGGAGTTCGAGACCGGCCTGAGCAAGTGCGAGACCCTGTCTCTACTAAAATTAGAAAGAAATTAATCGAACAACTAAAAATATATAGAAAAAAATTAGCCGGGAATGGTGGCGTATGCCTGTAGTCCCAGCTGCTTGGGAGGCTGAGGCAGAAGGATCGCTTGAGCCCAGGAGTCTGAGGTTGCTGTGAGCTAGGCTGACGCCACGACACTCTAGCCCAGGCAACAGAGCAAGACTCTGTCTCAGAAAAAAAAAAAAAAAGAAAGTGTTACAGAATTAAAAAAAGAAAATCCAAGAACCCTGAAGCTTGGTCACATCCAGTTCTTCCTTTTCAAATATTGGAAAAAAAATGTTAGACGGAGAGGATCTAACTATATCTGTAGTGTTTTATTAATTGCTTTACGGGAAAAGAGATCTGAAGCATATATGGCCAAATGTTAACATTTATTAAATCTTTGGCCAGGTGTGGTGGTGGCTCATACCTATAATCCCGGTACTTTGGGAGGCCAAGATGAGAGATGGCTGGGCTGAGTCCAGGAATTTGAGACCAGCCTGGGCAAGACAGTGGAACTCTGTCTCTACAAAAAATAAAATAAAAAAAATCTTAGTGGTGGGTACATGTTATCCCATATATTACTCTGTAATAGTCATCTGTATGCTGACGTATTTCATGAAAAAATTTAAAGGTATAAAGAATTTGATTCATAAAAGTAAAATGTGAATAAGAACATTATTTGATGTGTTATACATTCTGGAAGTGATACTGTGCTTGTACTTTTTTGTAGTGGTAGTATTTCTTTTACCTTCAATTAATAGTGAGTTATAGAAAAATGGCAATTTATTTTCAGCATCTGCTTTCTTTGGATGAGACTTGTTGTGAAGACATACCATCTGGATATTATTTAATGTAATTTCACATTATTGCTATAGCATTTCAAAGAATGAAATATTTCTTAAACATCTCTGTTTAGACAGATGTTTTCACTTACAGATCTTTAAATCGAGATGTCAAATAGTATTGACATTTTTGGAGTTTAAAAATCTTTTAAACTTTTTTTTGGTAATTCAATCAACAGAAATTCTTTTTTATTTCATATTGCAGTAAAGGTACAGAGCAGATGTTTACTTGTTCAGTGGAAATAGGTCTTATTATTTTTTTGAAGAAGTACATTTCTTTTCCATACAAACATTGATTTTCCCTGTTGAGTTCCTCAAAGCCAAAGTAAAGTTCCTGTCAAAGAAAGGTACAGTATGTAATCTTATTCCTTTCTTTGATCGATTTCTAAGTTTACTTTGTGGAATTTTATTTGGAGTGATGCTTCAAGAGGATGAAGTAAAACAGTATCATGTATCAGAAACAAATTATTTGAAGCAGTAATAAGTTTCAGTCCAATGTAGGTTATAGCTACATTTTTTTTTTTTTTAAATCTGTCCCTCTGGATAGAGTGCAGTGGCGTCATCATAGCTCACTGCAACCTCAAACTCCTTGGTTCAAGAGATTCTCTTACCTCAGCTTCCTGTGTAGCTGAGACTACAGGCATGCACCACCACGCCTGGCTAATCTTTCCATTTGTAGTAGAGGTGGGGTCTCCCTCTTGCTCAGGTTGGTCTTGAACTCCTGAGCTCAAATGATCCTCCTGCCTCAGCCTCCCAAAATGCTGGGATTACAGGTGTGAGCCACTGTGCCTGGTGGTTTTTAAAAATTTTTAAATTATATATATTTATTTTTTTTTGAGACATGCTCTTGCTCTGTTATGCTATGTAGAGTGCAATGGTGTCATTATAGCTCACTGCAACCTCAAACTTCTGGGCTTAGGTGATCCTTCTGCTTCAGCCTCCTGAGTAGCTAGGACTAGAGGCACTTGCCACTACTTCTGGCTAATTTTTCTATTTTTTGTGGTCTCGCTGTTATTCAGGCTGGTCTTTAATTCTTAACTGCAAGCATTCCTCTCGCCTTGACCTCCCAAGTGCTAGAATTACAGGTGTCAGCCACCGTGGCCAATTTAGATCTGTTTTTTTACTCAAAATATGTTTGTTACTGAGTATATATTTCTATACAACACAGTTGAAGCCCCTACCTTTATGGAATTTGTTAGAGCTGTTTGTATTTTGGTGTCTTTTCTTTGAATCTCTTTTTCTAGTCAGTTATGTATTACAAAATTGGAAAAACATACACACACACGTATGTGTATATGTCACAGTTCTACTGTTTTACAGTATATACACATATGTAGTTTTATATCTTTTCCTAAAATAGCATTTGCAGCATGAACAATTTCTCACAATTTTAAAGTCTTTAACAAACTTATTTAAAGGGCTTTCTTTTTTTCTGACTATGAAAGTATTATATGCTAATTATAAATTTTACATAATACAGAAATATATAATTTAGCAAATAAAAGTTTCTAATAGTTTTCACCTCCCAAATGATAACTGTTACTAGTTTGATGTATATTATTTCTAACTTCTTCTATAAAAACATTTATGCTATATATATTTTCTATCTTTTTTTAATTAACAAAAATAAGATTGTACTCTATATACTGCACTTTGACTTTTTTTAACTTAACCACAAATCATGAACATTTTCCCAAATAGGCACACAATACGTAGTCTATTTTTAATAATTACATGGTATTCCACAGGAAGATATGTTAGTGTTATAATTTAGCCAGTTCCCTCATGATGGATGTTTGGGTTTTTTCCAGTTGTTTGCTATTATGAAAGATGCAGTTAACATCCTTGTCAATATCTTTTCATAAGCCTGTGAGTATTTTTGTAGAATGAATTTCTAAAAGTGGAATTACTGAGTCAAAAGTTAGGCACATTAAAACAATTTTTATTACCCTAAATTGTTCATTAAGGCATGAATTTTACAAACATTACTCATATTAGTGGTAATGGTGGAACTGGAGAGTATTGTGCCTTCTCCAAACTGCACAGTGAGAACTACCAATAGTGTGATGCCACTTATGACCCTTTACAAGGCCACGGCTCTTGTGGTCTACAGATGTCAGTTTACATATCTCCCTGTGCTTGTGGATTAGTTTGGTGACCCACTGTGTGTCAGGATTCCTTTTGATAGCTTTATGGAATGGATCAATGAAGATAACCTCAAAAAAGTTGCATGTGAGATCTTCACCAAACCAGTAAGAATTCAGGACTCTTAGAGCCACACAATGGCATCCAGCTCGCTCCTTGTCAACAGACTGAAGGCTTGGAGCAAACTTTAACTGGTTAACACCGTGATGAACAGGCTTAACACAGGTGCTCTTAGTAACTAACTGGGTGTTTGTGGCCACCATGGTGCACATGAATCCTGTATCTGTGATCTTTAACCCCTGGGCCGTGTGGGGCGGGGGAATTGTCTTCCATGAAAGTTAGGGAAGTGGTGGGGGGTGAGTGAGTGAAGCTTCATCTGTATTTACAGCCGCTCCCCACTGCTTGCATCACCACCTGAAGGCCCCCCACCCCCATCTGTGGAAAAATTGTCTTCCATGAAATCGGTCCCTGGTGCCAAAAAGGTTGGGGACTGCTGCTATGTGTGTCATAACCTTGCTGGGCCTTGTATCCCAGTCTGCATGCTTTTTCTCGCTGGGTGGGGTAGGGAACCCTGTGCAGTGTAGAGAGCTGCCAGCATTGCCAGCAGCAGACCCTTGGAAGAAAGTGCATTACATCAAACTGCTTCTTCCTAGCTCCTGGATGTACTTGTTTGTGCCCATCTTGGCTTCCTGGTGGCCGCCGCCAGACAGAAAGGTGACGTGTTTTACGTTTTAATAGAAATCGCTAAGTTAGCCTCTAAAAAGATTGTACCAATTTATATTCCTGTGGGCAGTACATTAGCCATAGGTTTTTAAAGTACAGCATTTTATTGAGTGCTTGCAATGTACCACAGTACTATTCTAGGTCACTGTGATCCTTCCGATGTTCTTCATGCAATGCAAGTACAGTTATTTCTGCAGATGAGGAAACTGAGGACATACCTGGTAAGTGGGAGGGCTGTAAGTAACTGAGGCAGTCTGCTTCCAGAGCCTGTGCTCTTAATCACTAGATGACATTTCTTCTTAGCTCTAGATTTGGCCAAAACACTCAGTGCTGCTACAATATTGAAAATGTAGCTTTTGTTATTGAGAAAGTAAATCCCTTATTATTCATAATCCATAATCCATGGGAAATGACTCCTTCAGTCAACGGTTTATTTTTTTTAATTAAGTACCCATTGTGTGTTAGGTACAGTACCTCATGACAGTACCTTACTTATCATAATAATATTCTGAAGTGAGAATGTTCTTTCAATGACAGCTGAAAGCACTGTGTTCAGTGGTACCAACTCTTTGTGTGTGTGTTATTTATATATATATATATTTTTTTTTAGACAGAATCTTGCTCTGTTGCCTGGGCTAGAGTGCTGTGGTGTCAGCCTAGCTCACAGCAACCTCAAACTCCTGGGCTCAAGCGATCCTTTCTGCCTCATCCTCCCAAGTAGTTGGGACTACAGGCATTTCCTTCCCTATCCATCCCCTAGACCTAAGCAACTCCTAATCTACTTTCTGTCTGTATGGATTTGTCTATTCTGGACATTTCACATAAATGGAATCATATAGTCTTTTGTGAATGACTGCTTTGACTTGGCATAATGTTTTCAAGGTTCACGCATGTTATAGCATACATCTTCACTTCATTTCCTTTTATTGCTAAATAATAGTCCGTTATATGGTTATACCACATTTATTCATCAATTAATGGACATTTGGATTGGTTCCACTTTTTGTCTATTATAAATAATGCTGCTGTGAACATTCAAGTACAAACTTTTGTGTGGACTTTTATTTTCATTTCTCTTGGAAACATATACCTAGGAGTGAAATTGTCTGGTAATATGGTACCTCTATGTTTAACATTTTCAGGAACCGCCAAACTGTTTTCCAGAATGGCTACAACATGTTACAGTTCCACCAGCAATGTATGAATGTTCTGATTTCTCCACATCGTCACTAATTCTTGTTATTATCTGTCTTTTTGATTGTAGCCAGTCTGGTGACTGTGAAGTGATGTCTTATTGTAGTTTTGATTAGCATTTCCCTAATGATGTTGAGCATCTATCTTGTGGTTGTTGGTCTTTTGCTATTTTCTTTGGAGCCTTTTGATCTTTTAAAAATACAAATCTAAAAAAAAAAAAATACGAATCTGATTGTATTACTTTTCTAGGTAAAGCCCCTCTGGTGGCGAATATTCTTTCCTTTTTCTTAGCCTGGTCAACTCTTGTTTATGTTTTCAGGCTTCAGTTTAGATGTATTTTCCTTCAGGGAGCCTTCCCTGGACACCTACTGTTAGCACTCAGCTCACCGTTTTGTGATTATTGTGGTTGTTGTGTTTATCTATACTTCCTTTCTAACCAGACAGTAAGCACAAGTAGCAGAGATTATGCCTGGCACATGGAGGCATGTAGCTTTTTTTTTTTTAAACATTCAACTGAAAAAAAAAATACTGTTTGGGAGTTTTAATTGGACCCGAGGCAGTATTTGTTGTGCATCCTTTGTTTCCTCTCATGTTTTCCAGTTGATGCTGGGGTAGGATCCTAGAGAGTGATGCATTGTTTACTCTGCATAGAGTGCTTGCCCCAGAGACAGAGGTCAAGTGAAACCTGTGCACCTTCCGAGACTAGGACTGAGTGCAGAAGGAGCCGCCACAGCCTGCCCTGGGGATGTTCTTTGACCTGGTGGAGGCAGAGTTGAGGGAAAGGGAAGACTGAGAATGGAAACCACAGAGTTGATAAGAAGCATGAGGCTCTGAGAAATAGCCTCCTAGGATTGGTATACCACAGCTGGCGGCAGAAGTCTTTTTGACCTTAAGTTAGCTTTTTGCGTGAGAATAAATATACTTAGTTAACTAGTACCTTTACTTCTTGAATTATAGGCCAGACATTAATTTTTTTTGTCTGGGCTAGAGTGCCGTGGCGTCAGCCTAGCTCACAGCAACCTCAAACTCCTGGGCTCAAGCGATCCTACTGCCTCAGCCTCCCGAGTCGCTGGGACCACAGGCATGCGCCACCATGCCCGGCTTATTTTTTCTGTATATTTTTAGTTATCTAGATCATTTTTTTCTATTTTTAGTAGAGACGGGGTCTCCCTCTTGCTCAGGCTGGTCTCGAACTCCTGAGTGCAAACAGTCTGCCCACCTCGGCCTCCCAGAGTGCTAGGATTACAGGCGTGAGCCACCGTGCCCGGCCCAGACATTAATTTTTAATACTGCATGGAAAATCTGATCATGGGGATAAATTTTTTTCTTTTAGTTTTCAACAAGGACCTCTTATTTCTGAACCGAGAAGTGAATTATACTCTATGTGTTTTTACAGGGTTGTATAAAACAACTAAAATAGAACCTGGATTTGTTTCTGTGAATGTGACTTACTGAGGTAAATATTATCATTGTCCATCAAGATGTCTAGAAATAGTCTCCTGTTTTCATTTTTGTCCTGCAAACCTGCTATAGATTGCAGATATGAAATTTTGTAGAGTCAGTGCTTTCTTTTCTCAGCTCATTGGGCCTAACTTCCTTGGCTCTTCCAGGCCTAGATTTTGGCTGATTGAAGGATTGTGATAATGTTTTAATTTTTTCCTGCTCAAGGATATAACTTTACTGTGGAAGACAAAACGTTAATTTTCCATGGTCCCAGATTTTTCAGGTGTTTTGAACTCCCAGTCTTCCTTTATGTGGCTTGGTTTCTCCATAAGCCTTGCCAGAAAGGGCGGGGGTGGAGGAGAGACAAGAGGAGCTGGCCTGATGGCAGACACATCAGTATTTGGAAGAGAAGTTTTGGGGAACCGAGGAGGCTGTTTAAACAGGGTAGTCATCTCAGATAATTTGGTGCATTGCCGGAAGAAAGCCCTTCTGAGACGTCTTCCAGAAGTACCAAAGCTGAGACCCCATGAAGTGGTGGTTCCTAGCCTCAGTGAATAGTAGGATTATGTGCTGCTTGGCCTTTCTGACTGATACTATGCTTTTCTGTCTTCAAACAAAATAAGCACCTTGCCGTGGTTGTTATAGGAACCAAATAAAACTTAAAGAGCTAGTTCCATAGAAATTATGATTATTCTTCATAGATTTGTTTATATGTTTTTCAAAAATTAAGTAAATAGACACAAGTCCTTGTGCTAAAAAGTTTGTGTTATACCCAGAAAGCTGATTTAGAATTTTTCATTTGTCAAATATTAGAGTACTTGCTGTGTGCAGCATACTCTCACCAGAATCTGTGGGAGACTCACAGATGAATCAGATGTTGATTCATAATGAAGTATTACTGAAGTGCTATAAATTCAGAAGCAAAAACAATGACCTCCTCTGAAGGACGAAGGAAATTAGACAAGGTTGTATGGAGAAGGAGGCATTTGATACGAATCTTTGAAGGGTTGATTGCTGGGGAATGAGCTTTTTTGAAGGTTTTCTAGCAATGGAGTGGCATGGTAGAGTTGTGTTTTAGGAAAACTGCTCTTTTCTAATATGTGATGAAAGATAGAGACTGGAGGCTGAGTGAAAAGCAATGGGACTCTAACATTTCTAAGTGGTAATGGAAATGAAGAGGTGTGATAAACATCAGAGATGTTGTAAAGGTAGAATCAATTGGATTTGGCAATTGTTAGAGCAAGGCATAGTGTTACACCGGGGTGGCGGGGCGAGCAGTTAAGCATAGGTAACTTGGATTATGGCAGTGCCATTAAACATTTGAGAATAGAGCAGAAGAAACTGATTTGAGGAAGAAGATGCTAATAAATTCGACTTTTCAGTGAGCTCTATGAATGATTTTGTCATTGGGTAGATGGAAATATTTAAATAGATCTGGGAAGAAGTCACCGTTGAAGATAGAGATATTGGGAGTGAGCATAGTTGCCTTGAGGTGGAATGAAATTGCCAAAGGATTTAGTGTCAAATGTTATGTTTGTAGTAAGAATGTCACTTTGGGAAACCTAAAAATCCTCTGGTTTTAGGACAGGAGTGATCCAGAAGGGAGGATGTTGTTTAAAGAACTCATTCTTCTTGCTTGCCTCTGTGGCTCAGTCTGTCCGTGGCGCTCTGCTGTTAACCTGAAGAACTCAGATTCTTCCTTTGGGTTTTTATTTCTCTTTGGGGTTCTTTCAGTTTGATTCTCATTTTGGGGAGACAGGAAAGCGTAGTGGTTATGAGCCTAAGCATGAGAGCAGAAAGATTAGGTTTGAATCTTTGTTCTGCCACTTGTCTATATTATGTAACCTTGTTAGAGTTATGTAGAGTTATATAACTTCTTTGTCCCTCCATTCCTCATCTGTAAAATGGAGCTGATAATACCTACCTGGTAGAGTTGTTTATAAATTAATGGAATAATGTATGATGGTACATGGAATATAGTAAGTGCTCCATAAATGGTAGCTAACATTATTACTGTGGCTGGTTGCCACTGCTTCTGATCCTAAAGGGTGTAATGCTTCTCTTTTTTAAACCTGAATTTGTACAAAATCCTTTTCTTTGTTTTCACTAAGTATAACTGACACCAGCTGAATTTTGCATAAAAAGTTTTACTTAGTCATAATAGAGAATATAAGGATATAATTATTGTAAATAGAGAAAAACCCCATAGAAACAGGCTCACATCAAAGGCCTGTACAAATTATTACCTATTCCTGGTCCTGCTGCCCTCCACACCAAGGAGCTGTCTCTGTCACACCTCTACCAGGTACTCTCCAGATACGTGCTAACAAAGCTGTTCTGCTGACCTGGGACCCTTTCTTTTCATTCATCTTGGACTTTGTTCAGCATTTTATCCAAGCCTGACTTTTCTGAACTGTGGTGATTGATATAAATGATTGTAAATGATTTATAAATGATTGTCCAACTATTATAGGCCTAGGTCTACTTGTGGAGAATTTATTTTGAATTATGTCTCAGATAAATTTTCCTTTTCCCATATAGGAATTTGGCCTTAATCTGGGTCACACTGTGTAATATTGCCCCAATCGTCAATAAATATCATATATAATAAGAATAAAGAGTTATCATACATATGTCAGCAGGAGGATTGTCCCTAACATTTGAATTTTGTAGTGTTTTCCTTCATGTATATTGAATTTGGGTAGTGTTTTGGGTTCTCTATGGCTGTTTTGCAGTAGTGGGTGTATAATGCAAACAAGCTGCAATCAAAATAGCAGAGTAACTTAGTTATTGGGATAGGACCATACCCAATCTCTTGATTTTGACTTTTTAAAAACTGTGCTAAATCATATTTTCCAAAGAGGAGGAGGAAGAATTTTGCTGTTTCCACTCTGTTTTTTTTAAATTTTGTTTTCCTGGTTTTTCTTCCGTAGTAAGAATCTACTTTGAAAAATTTTAATTCTCTTGTAAAGTAACTGCAGAAGTCTTTTATTCTTCTTTTTGAAATTAACCTACAGTTCGAGCCTGTACCAACAAAGACTTAAAGGTGCCCTGGGTTGTTTCAGTTGTGTGCTTTTGATCCTTTTCTTTCTAATCATTGAGTATATTCTTCATCCTTGCCTTTGGAAAGGATGATGCTCTTTTCCATGCTACATCCAGTAAATTGAGATGTACTGCCTGCTTTAATAATTCTCTTACATAAAAAGGATTCTACATTTAAATTAATTTGTCAGAGGTAATAATTGACAGTAAAATACTAATTTTTCATTTTTCTGAAGGAAAAAATAGAACCTTTCAGTGACTTAATACTTCTCTTTTGCTTGATTTGACAGTCTGTACTAAATATCTTTTTATATAATACTTCAATGTTGAGATGAGAGAATAATCCCATTTTTAAAATTGACAAATAAAAATTGTATATATGTATTGTGTATAACATGATGTTTTGAAATATGTATACATCATGAAATTAGCTGATCAACATGTATTACCTCACATACTTATTTTTCGTGGTGAGAACACTTAAAATCTACTCTCTTAGAAGTTTTCAGGAATATAGTACATTATTAACTATAGTCATCATGTTGAACAATATATCTCTTGAACTTACTCCTCCTAATAAAAATTTTTTATCCATTGACCAATATTTCCCCCAACCACCCCAACCCCTCCTGCTCCTAATAATTGCCATTCTACCCTCTGCTTCTGTAAATTCAACTTTTCTAGATTCCACAGGTAAGTAAGATCACGCAGTATTTGTCTTTGTGTGCCTAGCTGATTTCACTTAACATGATGTCCTCCAAGTTCATCTATGTTGTCGCAAATGACAGGATTTCCCTCTTTAAATAGGCTTAATAGTATTACACTGTGTGTATTTACTGCCTTATCCGTTCATTTGTTGTGGACACTTAAGCTTGATTCCTTACCTTAGCTATTGTGAATACCATTTTGTGTCCTTATATGAATATTAAATAAATATCTTTATGATGAGTGTTTTTGGTGAATAGAATTAGAATGTTTGCTATTTTGGCTGAACTAAACTTTAGAAAGAAAAAAAGCTGAAATTCAATTAAATAAAAAATATCAGTGAAGTACTTTATACCAGCTCTCTTAACCCAACTACAGTGTTTGATCAGCTATGTGGGAGTTGAGAAAAACCATAATAATACAAACCAGCAACCATGAGCTTATCTGGCTTTTCTTCCCACTATGTTACATATGTTCCTCTGATGAGATTATGGGAAATGCTGTAAATTCTTTGTCCCTTCCATGGAGCATTACATTTAGTATTAGATTAGTGATGCAGTAGACAATTTGATTTTGGCAGCCCATGTAGTCATTCACTTAGTGGTGAGCAGAGGATGAGAATTTTCAGTGGTTTTTTTCTTCATTGTTAACTTTAGAAAAGATTGATTATTTGTGAAGGAGAAACGGAGCAATAATTTGCTAGGGAAAGTTCATACAGGACAGTGGTTATTAGAAATAAATTTTGTTTAACAGAAATAGGAAAATGTTTACTCTGTGACATTTGCCAGTTGTCAGTTTCTTTGTGTGTTTTGTGTTGAATGGCAAGTAGCTTCATTATCTTTCACCTTCACTAGTGTCATTGGAAGCAGTGAAGAAAAGTTAAGTGGCTTTCTAATGAAAGAATCATTTGCCAAGTTTCAAACCCACTAAAACTAACGAGATTATATTCAGTGCCAAATTAATATAATTGCATGTTTTCCTTCTAATGTTAAAGTGATCCTGATCTTCAAAGGAGAACTTTTGGAAAGATATACTTGTATGACAAAGCAGACTAATATTCTAGAATATTACCTACTAGTAATAAAAGGGCAGAATTATGATAGTTTGATGCATTAATTTTAATAACTTTTTTTTTTACAGCTCTTGAGTCAAGATGAAAAAAGTTAAACAAAAATATGGTTCTCCTTTTGATTATACAGAATTTATTATATGATGTGCTCTTCCTCCTTTAGATGCAGAATCAGAGTTTAGGTCCTTTTTGTTTAAAAGAGTGTGGGTGAAGCTAATATTCTATAGCAGTAGAATTAAAAATTCTTTGCACTGAATATCTTTCAAAGCAATGTAATAAAAAATGCAGTAATTTGAATATAGTGGCTTAGGCAGTAATTACTTCAGTTACAAGTAAGTGGTGCTTTGCGTTTTTTAAATAACAAATTGTTAGCGATGATCTAATTCTGTTTTATGAAATAGTTGCTTATAAAATTATACAAGTATAATTTTATAAACTATTTTATAACTATTATAAAATTGATAATTTTTCTCTTGCGTTAACTTTTTTCCTTTATAATGATGCTTTTGTTCCAGTAGTGTGCCATAGATTTGAAGGTCTGCATTTTATTAATAGAAATATGTATTATAAATTGATTGTAAGAATGTAGTTTATTTTTGCTGATGTGCTTGCCTAGAAAGTCTTTTTTGTTACTCTGTAGGTTGCCAGTTAAATTGTCTGCTTTTTAAATTTTTTTATTTCTTTGTCCCAAATCCATGTGCCACTTGATGTTCCATTTAAGCTTTCCTTTCAACTCTCCCCAGAGGCAGATTGTCCATGGAGCTAATGAGGCTTAAACTAAAGGGACCTTCATTTGCATGGCCTCTTGACATTTAATGTACAAAATTTTGTAGTCTTTTTCTTAAAGAAGGCCCTCCAGATTGTATAAACATTAGATTCCACAAACCTGCCTTTTCTAAAATAGATTATTAGAGGAGATGATAAATAAAAATAAATGCAGATTTTTAGTTTGGTGTTTTAGGTAAAAAGGATATAAAATTGGATACTGAATGGGTTTGTGTGTGATGTCAGATTTAATTTATCATGATAACCATCAGTAGTGCACCAGATGTTTTGACTGTATTTAGCTTTGTATTAAATTAAGCATAGCCAGTGGCCTACAAAGTCCATCTGTACTGCTGCCAAAGGTAGCACGGAAGACAGCCAGCTGCTTTTCATGTCTGTTACCTCTGCTAGCTGCCATTTCCCTCTTGCCATATTTAGGCTTTGGAATTGCTCATGCAAAGGTGAGCTTTTGTGTTGAATTGAAATTTGTATTCTGTAGATCAGCTGTACTGAATGAAGAGGCTTGCATTTCAGTAGGTAGTCAGTTCTTATTTTTGCTTACCTATAAACAAGTGGAAACAAATCATAAATAAGATTAGTTAGGGATTTATGGAGGCTTGAATTCTAGAGAAAGGGAAGCTATTATACACAAGTGCCAGTTAAACATATGTCCATCTGAGAAGATTTTTCTATACCTGCTACTTACTAATCGTGGAAAACAATTAACTTAGTGATTTTCATCATATAAATGTATATTAAGATCTGAAAAATTTCAGCATTTAGTTTTATTTACACTCAGAGAAGTATTAAAATCACTCAAAACCTTTATTATGCTTTAAATGAACCCACGTTGACTTTTACTTGATTCCTACTTGATCAGCGTAATTGGAGAACCATGGATTCTTTCCCCATGAGTGAGGGTAAAACGTACATCTACAGCATTCTTAGCGTGAGGATCATTAAGATGGCAGACCTTGTAGATCAAACAATTTCCTCCCATGCATGCTCACTCTTTCCTAGAAAATCATTTAGACATCTCTGAAATTAGACCTGTAAAGCATGTGCTAAGGCAAGAACAAATATCTTGAAAAATTTATCATAATGTTGCTTTTTAAAGTCCTAAATGTCCTCTATTTAAAATGAAATTCTTTCGTATTAACCTTCTTTCATATGCTAGCTTTCACCAGACTGCAGAATTGCCTGATTTGACTTTCTAATGTAACTGTAATGAATCTTGTGGGAAGCCAAACGATTGAACACACATACTCTGCAACTCCATTGTAAAATATTCAGTCAGTACTGTCGATGTTGCTGATTAAAAAAAAAAAAAAGAGGAATTGGGAATAGGAGAGAAAAATGAAAAACTCGCCAACATATATTAAGGCTTAAAACCAGATATATTCTCTCAGGGATTTCAACCTTTAACTAGACATCATGATGTGCAATAATACCTTGATTAAATATATTCACTAACACCTTAATAAAAACATCAAGTTGGGTGGAGGTAGAAGTCTGCTTTGTAAAGCTAGAATCAGGGTATATGATTACGTTCAGTTTTGACACATTTATTCTGAGAAAGCGTTTGGAAAAAAACTGGCCCATTTGCACAAACAGACAAATTGCTCTGTGCATTATGTGCGGGTACCCAGCAGAGTTAACTGTTAATATTTGCTAGCCAATAAATGTGGCACCTACATACACCAGAGCTCAAATGTTTAATGGTAGGTCTTTCAAATATGTGTCCCTTATATACCTGGGATCTTATTTAATAGCCAGAGAATCAAGAGGAAGGCTTTTCCATGATATAAGTAATTTATCTCAAGTATTTATAATTGTAGCAGTATGTGTTTGGCTTATCCGTCTGAAAGAAAGTGAACATCAGAGTTTAATAATTAAGGATTTATTAGTTAAAACTGAATGTTATAATGAGCCAGATGCTCCTGCATTGAAACAGCCATTGTCATTAGCATTTTTAAATTGAAGAGAATCGAATTTAAATTTGGAATGCCTTGACTTTGGTGAGTTAACATTTTAAAATCTTTTAAAAATCCATCACATAGAAGACAGATTTCCTTTAATTTCAATGAAAGACAGTACTCACACTGAAATACCAAAATAGGCAAGTGTATTAAAACCTGCTTTTAAAAATCTGAATTCCTTGTTTTGAATATTATAAAATAACCTTAACTTGAAATGCTTGTGAAAAGATATGATTGCAAAAATGTGTGGAATATGAAGAATTAATTTTACTTTTGACTGAAAAACGTATAAATCACTCAAATGGAAGAGGCAGTGGTGAATGGGAATGGGAAAGTGTATTTGTGTTGGTTTTTTTTTCCTCCTTTTATCACAGGGAAGCATTTTTAATAATAGCTTGAGTGGTTTGATGAAACATTTGAAGGAAACTCCCAGGAGAGGAAGATTATACTGGAGAGAGATCTCTCTATGAGTCATTTACGCTAACCTCTCGCTGAAGCACAGCTTGCATTTTTAATGAAGGATGATTGCATTTCATAAACAGACCTTTAAAAATTAAAATAATATTGATCCTTCCTCATTTAGTCCTATTAAAATAACATACTATACATCTCTTTCAAATAGCTCAGGACAGATTATTATTTTTTGAAAATAATACACAATTTAATAGTTTCTAATCAAAAGTTTCTTTAAATAGGACTTTGATTAAAATATTTCTGGAAATATTTTTCTCTGTAATGTAATATCTATGAAAGCAAAATTTAAAAATTATGAAATGGTTTAAAGTTTGGTGCTTCAGATTATTTTCAACAGAAACTGTCTCTGGTAAGTTTCTTTTATTTGTTTTAATCATATCAGTTTCCTACAAAGGAAATAACTTTATTACTTGAAACATTGACTATAGCATAGGAAAGCGGACTGACTAGGTTTTAAGAAACTGTGCTTCACCTATAGCCTTATGACTGAGGACAAGTTACATTATCTCTGTTGTCAGTGTTCTTGCTTTTTACAATGTGTCCCTCAATGAGATAAAATATGTCGTCACTTTGAACTTTTCAGAATTACTACTTTACAATTGTGTATTATTTTGATATACTTGCTTCTGAACCTGAATTTCTCTTGCAAGGATTGTAGGAATAATGTAGTTTAATGCCTTCCATATCTCTTACTACTACTAGATGATACTGAGAGTGTTCCTTTCCTTTTCTTTTTTCAAATGAAAATGTTCCTAAGCTAAAGATTTAGTACAAGAATATAAAACTGCAAAGGAAATGCTTCTTTTAGGTAGGTGGATTAGAAATAAAAAGCAAAGTCAAAATTCAGCATCATAGAACAGTCTTTGGGTGATAATCAATTTTTTTTTTCCATTCGAAGAGCAGTGGTGTATAATATACCATGTGTCTTACCTACCATGTGTATAAGACCACAGACTCAGGAGACAGTGTCTGGGTTCAGATCCTGTCTTTACCACTTACTAGCTGTTTGACACGAGGGCAGGTTACTTGGCCTTTGTATCTTCTTGCCATCTGTGAAATGGGGGTAAAAATAGTGGCCCTTCAAGGGCTGTTGTGAGGATTAAATGGATTATTCTAGATTAGTGCCTGCCACATAACTTAAAAGCTATGTAAGTTTTACCTATTATTATTTTGAATTTGCCCTTTTTTTTTTTTTTGGTCTTTTTAAGGTTTCTGCATTTTTAAACCAGTTATTTGGGGAATATTCCCATAGTACAAACAAGTGGGAGACATTCTGTCATTCTATTATGACTTCTTGGAATCAAGTTTTTCCCTCCAGGTTTGCCTTTTCTTTTGCTTCTTTTGTGCCTTGTGTGTAACTAGATGATGATACTGGTAGTGTAAGTTACTTCTTTTTTTTAAGGAAATGGATTCCAAGCTAAAGATTTGGTAGAAGAATATAAAACTGCAAAGGAAGGGCTTCTCTGAGGTAGTGTATAGAGTTAACACTGGCCCTCTGTTTAGCAACACTAATTGCTGTAGGAATAAAGTCAGTACTTTGGGCTTTTTTTTTTTTTTTTTCCATTTGGAAAGTTACTTTATTAAGAGAAGTACCTTTACTTTGACAACAAAGACAGGAGTATGTTTAGAAGCCTGTCACATTCTTACATACACATGAATGTGTTATTGGTAATTGGGGCTACTGATGTCGTCTCCTTTATGCACCCAGTACCTGTTATGATCCATCACTTACTACCTGCAAAGTATAACTCTGGAGCTGAAAATAGAATGATAGTCTGTTTTTGAATAAATCCTAAAATGCTTTCATTTCATACCTCTGTTCCATGAGGAAAAAATTTACACAGAGCTGGATATGTTTTGCCCAAGCACAGTACAATAATAACGTTTAGGTCAAATTAGATTTGTAATTAGAAAATAAATATCATTTTGGTATTAAATTCAGGGATAAAATGAACCCATGTCCATGTATGTATTATAGACACTAAAGCACAAAGCAGCCAGTCTAGCAGTGCCCAGTATTTCACGACTTTGGCTGAATCTCTGTTCTCTAGCAGAACAGAATGTAAGCTTCTGAAAGGCAGGAACCATCTTTTTGTCAGCTTTAGATCTCTCCAAGTGGTAGCACAGTGTTCACTCAATGAGGTGAATTCAATTAAACAAGAAAACAATTTTTACAAAACAGTTAATGACAATGGCTAAGTTGGCAGTAGACTTGAACCTAGATGTTTAAACAATGCCATTCTTACTCATTTTAGAGTGAAACTATAAGAGGGAAAGGG
>CAUYSK010024355.1:0-26695 GCA_963575035.1 Avahi laniger
ACAAAGAGTGCAATGTGCACCACGCAATGGGATGGACATATTTGAAACCTGGACTGAGGGGGGGAGGGGGGGCAAGGGCAACACACGTAACCTAAACATCTGTACCCTCATATTATGCTGAAATAAAAAAAAAAAAAAATAAAGAAAAAAAAAGTTACGGTAAGTGTTAGGGTAGAAATTATTCACCGAATAATCTATAACTCAAAGTTGATCTTTTAAGTTAGAATAAAATGTGTCAAATTTTAAAATCACTTTCCATGTTATCCAACTTTCTGGAGCACCAATGAATCCAAATTACATTGATAAAAGGCTTAAATTCTTCGTGTGTAGGTCTCTGGAGAAATGAACAAACCATAACTATATACACATACCACATACCTATTATATTTTGACTTTTTAAAAAGCCCATTAAGCAAGAAAGCCAGGCTTAATATCCCGAGAATAGTCTATTACTGTTAGATTTTTAACAGGGCTGGAAAGAGAATGCAAATGCCTCGAGACAGTTAATAACTGGGTACTCCTTGAAACCAATATTCTTTAAAACTGCAGTCTTCAGTTTCTCAGTAAAATATGTGGATGCACGTGTGTGTGTGACGTGAGAGAAGTTCTAATATTTTCTTCTGCTTTCCAGTGAATTATCTTGAGGCTCCCCTTGGGGCATACACCCCTCATGAGAAAGATTTTTACTTTAATTATGTATTCAGGGAGAGACTAAGCAGAAAGCTGGAGGGAAAGGTGGAAAAGGAAAGCCAGAGGTTGACACTTAATCCTCCTCTCTCATCCCAAGCAGTGTAGCTCTAGCCCAACTCGCAAACCCTCTCAGCCAAGAAAGGTCCTGTGCTTCACTGGCTCCCCCTCCAGTAATTTGAAGTTTAGCAACCACATGTGGTTACTCAAGCTTCTGGCTGGGAAGTCACCTGCTTCCCAGGTATTGTACCTTCTACCGAGGTACAATGTTAGTCTCTGGGAAGTCCTGGTAAGTACTGTTTTCTTCACAGCCACATTTCCAGTGAAGTTTTAATCTTCTTTACCCCACACCATCACGACTATCCGTCTCTGTCACATAAAGCTAACTCCACTGGCACCAACAAAGCTATTGAGAAGAGAGAGAAGACTTATCTGGGTTCCAGAGACTCCGTTTAAGAAAAGGAACGGGAGGAGAACTTTGATGGCTCTCGGCAGCCGCATCTAAGCTTGTCATTTATAACTCAGCCACTGCAAGGGCAGCAGCGCTGACTAGGCTCAGAGTCAAAACGGCAATCTCAGAAATGCTGTGTGTGTGTCTCTCTGTGTGTGTTATTCTTTAAAAACAAAGCCACAGCAATTTCAGGACTTTGGATCAAAGCCTTTTGAGAGTTCGCCAGCTGATGAGGAACAAATGAAATGTTTAAGAGGATGGACTGCACTGGGGATAAAAAAAAAAAAAGTAATTTTGAAAACAGCCCCACCCCAGACCCTCCATTACCTTATCCGGAGGGGTTCCACTCTCCACAGAGACCTGGCTCGTGTCCCAGCTCCCCCAGCTTCATAGAATATTCTCCTGTGAGCAGAGTTGCAGATCAGCTCATACGTACATGACACGGATCAGCACCGGGTGAGGAACAGCTCCCTGCAGAGGCTGCTCAGCCCCTGCTGCTCCTCTAAGCACTCTCCGAGTCAGCGGGATGCCAGGCAAGAGTGAAAGGGAGGTAAGGTTTTCCAGTCGCACTCTCCGGAGGGACAAAAGCTGCTAAAGGGGAGGGAGCAGCTCACCCCTGTCGTAGACGCTCAAGGATCTCAGGTATATGATGAAAAGGCAGGGACAAGACCATCTCCGTTTCTATATCAGGAGTCAAAATAGCCCAGTTACACACCATGACACAGGAGGCTCCAATTCTTTCAGGGTAAGCTCCTTGAAGCAGCAGTGTATCTTTTAAAAATGTACTTGTACTTTTAAAATACATATTCAATACCGTGTTAACTCATTTTCATTGTTCTAGGATACTTAGAACAAAGCTTTATGTTCAGTTGTTGGAGTGTTTGTGATTTTATTACTGTACCATTGCCTCCTTTTCTGAGTTCAAAAATCAGTTTTAATGTGTTTTTAGATACAATTTTTGTTTTGGAAAAATTTTAAGTTTATAAAAAATTACAAAGATAGTCCAGAAAGCTCCTGTATAGTCTCACTCAGTTATCCCTCATGTTATCATCTTACATTACCATGGTACATTTGTCAAAACTGAAAAACCAACATTGGTATGTCATTACTAGTTAAATTCAAGACTTTATTTGGATTTCATCTGAATTTTTCACTGAAGTGTTTTTGCTGTTCCAGGATCCAATCCAAGATACTACATTGCATTTAGCTGTCATGTCGCCTCTGTTTCCTCTGATCTGTTACAATTTCCCAGTCTTTCCTTGCTTTTCATTTTAACAGTTTTAAGGAAGACTGGTCAGGTATTTTGTGAAATGTCCCTCAATTTGGATTTGTCTGATGTCGTTTCTAGTAATTAGCAAAATCTCAGTTTTTTACAATGGGGATCAACCACCCTAGATCACAACTTATACAGAATTAAACAAACTATCATAGTTTAGGAAATGTCCCAAGAAGAGTGATCCTCAGATTGCCTGGTATACTGAATGTGGCCACTTTGAGAATCTTGTGACCATCAATCAAGACTGATAGTTTAACTGCATTTATATTCACTAATTTAAAATCTTACCTCCAACCATAGAGGATTTGTATATATTACAACTGAAGTGCTCAAGCCCCACAAGTATCTGGATCTAGACTTTGAATACAGTAGGTACTTCACAGAGGTGAAGAGGAAATGTGCATGTGCACCTAATTAAAATTACAAGTTGGTTCAAAATATGAGCTTGGAAGTTGGAAAGACCTGAGTTTGAATCTGTTAGCTGTGTGACCATGGGCAAGGCCCTTCAACTCCCTGTGCCTCAGCTTCTTCATCTGTAAAATGGGTCTACTAAGAGTAGGTACATCACAAAATGGTTGTGAGAATTTAATGGTTTTTTTTTAGAAATCAATGTGCACAATGGTGTTCAGAGATGTACAAACTACTATATATTGTAGATTTACCAAATATTGTTCAAATATAAATAAACATGCATAGGAAAACACACTAATGGCACAGAAATAGTATGAAACATTACATTAACAGTGGTTACTTCTGGGAGGTGGGATTATAGAGGACATTTCTAAATCTTTTTCAAATGTACATGTTATCAGGAGATAATAAATATTAGGAAAAAAAATCCTACACACTTTAGAGTTCTGACAGCTCAGGTGTCTCTGTACCAGGTATTGCACTGATGACCTAGCCACTCAAGAAGATTTGCACAGATTATCACTGATGCTTCTCCCCCTTCAGCAAGGGCTGGAAGGATCGCTCGGGTGAAGCAGCTCACCTGAGGTCACAGGTGAAACAGCCCTGGAGCTGGCACTAGAGGACTCTCTACCTCTGACATCTGAAGGATTGCTGACGGTTTGTTCTTCCCACCTGGGACATTTGGGCGGCCTGCTCCAATTCATCTCACAAGGTTACTGAGGTTGAAACAACTTGTTCTCGTTCTCTAAAACAATTCCAAGGAGAGGAGTGGGTGGCAAGCTGAGTCACTTTTGAAAGCTTGGCTGACAGCTTAGCCTTAGCTTCAATAGGTTAAGTAACTTATCCCAGGGTGTCTGACAAACCAGAGGCAAGGATCAGAGCTCAGAGTGTTAGACTGTTGATCTTGGGTTTCCACACTGGGAGAGTCAGCCTCGCTGCCTGCTCCCGGGCTTTAGAGGGACTTAAAATGACTTCCTCTGGAGAGTCAGGGTCAATACAATGGCACGCTTGCGTGCCTTAGTGGCCTCTGGGATCTCTTGACATCATCTTTATTTCCTATTCCTCCCCCAGATTTAGGTGTTCCTGGCCATCCTGGCCAATTCCAAGGATTTACTTGACAACAGAAGACAGTGATGAGGCTTCTCACTCACCTCACTTAGACATCAAACACCACCAAGGCATCCTGCTTTGACTGAGAGACCAGTTGGTACAGAAATTCAGGCTCCTGTGTGCTGAATAGCTGCTCACTTGCCCCAGTCTCAACCCCTTCATGCTCCCTTACAAAGGAAAGGGATACACCTTCTGATTTTTATTAGTGAATTTCTTTTTTCCAAAACATGAATTAGCACCTATGGATTCTTCAGCTGAGGGAAGGCCACCTTTGCTCGTATTTAAGTGATGGCGTACAAGTCTGCTTCAGCGCGCCCATTTGGGGAACTTCTCTCCATCTACCTCACTCTCTCCACCACCCCCTTCCACACACTTGCCCAGCCTTTCCTTTTAAGCAGGATTTTGCTGAAGAACTTGACAGGAATACCCACTAAATGACAAGCCTCTCCAAGTAGCATAGTTTCTGCCCCGGCTATTTTTAATTTGGTTCTAATTTTAATGACAGACATGTTGGGAGGCTGTACATAGCAAATGCTTCACTTTTCCCAAATTCCTACCCTTCAAAATAGAATAGGAATGGGAAGAATGAACTAGTGAAGTTCTGGTATATTCCATTCTTAGATGTAGATAATCCTGTAAGACTCACAACACTTTAGTTCTTTATCCACCTGCAAACCTTCCCCTTGATGCAGAGTAAAAGAGGCAATACATGGGCTAATCCACAGTTTCACTGTATAAAAAGAAAGAGAAAGAAAACTGCAACTGAATAGGATCACATGACAGGGTAGGGAATCCTTAATTCTAAAGGAAATCAGGTCAACCTAACTTTTCTACTCAGAGATAACTGTCAACCACTGGAGCAGTCCCAGGGAGGCAGTGCATGAATGAACCAGGGCACTTGACATAAACGTCTGAGCTTTACGTGTCCTAGACACTGTTTTGGGTCACATCTGGTTCTCATGAAGTGGTATTTAGAGGATGAGGGAAGTAGGAAGAAACTCAAACTGTGAGAAATATCTATTGCCAATGGATGATTTCTAATGCATGCAATAATACATTCAAGCACATTGCTTCTGGGGGTCTTTTAGTACATCAAATAAGGAATGAGCCCTGATGGAGAGTCAGAAGCTATGGCTTCCAGGCTCCTATATGAAATCAGCCAGTGTATGACCCTTGGCAGGAGCCTGACCTACACCATCTCTAAGTTGGGAAGACCAGTGAGCCCATATTTCTAATGAAGCAAAATAAATGCAGTGGACAAGGCTCCTGTAGGCATCACACAAAAGGAAAGGAAAGCATTACCAGCAGATCAGACTCACTGCTGTCCCATATTCAGTCTAATTTGGACCTGAGGTTGGATTTTTTAAATATCAACTTTCTATAAGTTATAGGGCCAAGCTTTTTATGCTCTGCTCCTTTGATGATCGACTACTAAAGGACTCTGTAGTATGAATTTAAGACTTGGATTAATATCTTCCATCTCATGGTTTTGAATTTTCGAAAAGCATTCATGAAGGGTCAACTACAGGAGCAAGAAAAGCGTCACCGTCAGCAGCACCCTCCCGGTGCTGCCCTTGGTACCACCTCCTGCTAAATCCAGCTCTCACTGGATATCGATTTGTTTTTTCCAACACTATTTGGTAATAAGCAAAACCAAATCAACGAACTCCACCATATTCACTTAGTACAGAAAATGAGGAGAATAGAGATGATCTGCCTTTGAAGAGTCTGGTGAAGAATTTGTGTAAGACGCAGACTCACTAGAATGATTAGCCTGATTTCCATCAACGAAGAGGATGTTTCCATCTACGATTAATGCTACCAGTAACTTCTTAGATCCTGGAGCAACCAAAGCAAATGAAGGGATCAGGAAGCACTACAGAATAGCTTGCCCAAGCAGCACAGGTGTACATAGCTCTTTCCATGAGCAAGCTCCACCGTACTGCCATTCTTGTTTTACAAACTGGAACCCATGGCTGGAGAAAGGTTGTCAATTGACCAACATGTCTGGAATTCATATGTGGCCAAATATAAATGCAAACTCTTTAGTGTGAGTCATCTGAGACTGGAGACTTCTAGAAGGACGAAGCTACTGACTTACCTGTGCTGGGAATCATTCTGGTCTGTAGATGGTATCGTCAAACACTCATCATGACCATGGAAGAGACGTACCACATGCCCACCAAGTAGGTATCCTACATGAGAATTATAATAGATTCTACCATGAACTCACAGCAAATTTATTAAAGAGAACAGCATGTTTAAAAATGGTAAATTCATGCAGGCTTGAGCCAGTTACAGAAAACACCAATAGAGATGCATTTGGTAAACTAGGGATTCCATGAATTCGGGCCTCAGGCAGAAAAGACAAAAATGTCAAAGTAATCTAATGTTGAAAGTTAAATAGGGTTTCAGAGACAAGCAAGTCCAACATCAAAAAGGTGATTGCTGTTAAAAACGAAAAGGAAAATTATATTGTTACTACTGTTAGGAACATAAGGATTTTCTAATTGCTTAGGATGTAAATGTGTCCAATACGAAATTCCTAGATAAGTTTCTACAATCTCATTGTGTATGCTTTGTGGCAAAATCCAGATTAAATTGCAGTCATGGGAAAGAAAGGTGCTGGGCTCTGGGTAGCAAACTGTTTTTAAGAACTGTCTAAGGAGAAAACAGCTTTTGAACGCATTTAACAAATACAGATCAAATCTGGATGCTACTCCTATGGCACAAAGGAGAAAGCAGAATTACTCTCCAGCATCCCCGAGTGAACAGGATAGATGCTTTTATCAACAAGCACTTAGCTTTCAGAATAAGGAATACTCAATAGGCATGGAGTTCAGAGATGGGAAGAAAACAATAAACTTCAAGGATATGATGACCCATTAGTCTTCAAATAAATCTGAGCCTTAATTCAAAGAACACAGCAGCAGGAGAAAGGCTCCAGTCTGAACTTTACCTTGCACAAAGCAATGGGATTTATTATTCCTTTGAATTAAAAAATTCTCCAGGCTAGTCTATTCTCAGGAGACATATGAACCTAGTATACTCAATGTCTGTATCAGATTTTTTTTTTAAAAAATCACATAATTAGATCACTTTAGGGGCTGTCTTAAACTATTTTGGGTGCTAGATTAAAACAGTAAGAATGAGAAGTCACACCAGAGGAGAAATGCGTGTCATCAGTACATCTTGAGCAGCGACACTCTGACATTCCTTAGTGTTTTTTTTTTTCACCTAGGCAAGTTTTTCTTAAATTTCCCTCAAATATTCAGAAGTCTTCTTCCAATTTTCCTGTATATTATTGTACTAATCTTTCCAATTATATCCTTTTTGAATTAAAATTATTCATAATATGCTACAGGGGAATTCTTAACAGCCAATTTATTTAGAAAATTAAAACCCTCCATGACCAAGCCCTTGATTAAACTATCAGCTCAGGATTGTAAGGCCAGCCCCACTCGGAGTCACTTCTTTAATCAATACCCTCCTCCCACAGAGAAAACTGCCAGTGCTGGTGCATCGCAACTTTTCTTAATTAAAATATATCGGAGCCACAGTCAGGAAAGAAATACCGTGATGGAGATCACTTAGGTCCTTAAGGGCTAAAGTGGGTTTCTCACCGGTGGACGCTGAAAGGACACTTTCTACAGAGCAGATAACTCAGTGATGAGCTATTCAGGTTGTATTACAACAAGGACACTCGACACTTTTATGAGGACCTTTTTGACATGATTTGCAAACAGTCCTTAATTACTCTTCACAAACCCTCTGGGACCAGGAAATCATTGTATTTCTATAGTGCAAATGAAAAATTTAGAATGGAGAAGATTGAGTCAAAACTTTCTTGGGAAAGATTTAAACCCAGAGTTTCTTTTTTCCTGATAGAAAGGGAATGATTGACAATAGATGTGGGTGGGTAATTTTGGCATAAAGGAGAGGGCTAAACACATCCTGCCTTTTAAATCCTTCCACTTGCTGCCAAAAGAGTTACGAATTTGTCCTTTTCTGATTATTCAGTTCAGCCTGATTCCTTCTGAAACTGGGGTATCACCTTGACAGCTCTCAGTTTTCCCTCTCTTTACAAACATAAAAGTGCAGAAGGGCCATTCCAGTTCGAAACTACTAGACTTAAATAGGGCTGAAGTCTGTGATATGAGCATTTTTAAAAATTCTGATCTTGCTATAAAGGCAATGCAATAACCCATAGGTCACTGACATTTGATTATTCTGCTCAGCTGTGGTATTACCTATGGGCGAGGTAAGGCCAGTACATTTATTATGTAACTTGAAAGATGCACTGAATTTGTTTGGTTCCAAGAAACAAAATACATTTGTTGAAGTTTGATGATCTTGTTTCCAAAAGAAAAATGCTGATAAAATTTCACTTATTTTTAAATGGCATTCCACAAATACAAGTAAAAACAAATGGCCAAATATACTTTCATTATTGAGAAAGTCCTTACCCCATGTCAAGAGACGAATAAGGAGAAATATAAACAATGTCACCTTCTTGGCAAATAATCACTTCTAAAACTAAAGTTGCTGAGATCTGTACACATACAACTAGTAACCATACATAAAAATGAAAACTCAGTGAGCAAGGGAAGGTGCATATCCAAGTCCTGAACACATGCAGTGTTAAAATAATAATGTACTCGACTCCAAAGGATTAAAAAATTATGTCAGACATGCTCCTGTTACCAGAAGTCAGGAAAGAAAATAATCCATACTGAATTCAGAAAAATAAATTCAACTGAGCTGAAATCATACCACCCGTGTACTAGACATTCAGGTGGAAGCTGGCAAGTAGCAGAAAATGTCAATATATACACCACAAGAGAAACTGGCAGGCCCAGGGCTGAATGCATATAAAAAAGCACACCTTCTTCGATGCTACTTCCTGAGCATGTAGGATGTACATTCCAGAGTGTTTGCATAAAGGAGGCATCCACTTGTATGTTACCGTCTGATATTGAGAGATGCTGCAGCAGAAACAGAAATGAGACATCCTTTAAATCACCAGTCCAGTCCTGACAGAAGCAGCTCATCCAGAATTTCAAGGATTAAATTAAACAGTCTTACTGTCATCTAGCCCTTTCTACATAGCCTGTGGGAGATTTCTCTACTCAATCTAGAAGCAGCTTCAAAGTGGGACACTGTATTCTGGGACGAGGAAATATTCAGCTACAGAAATAGAAGACAAATGTTGACTTTATCCCCTCAGCTGGATCCCATTCAATACCAAGTCATAAAACGTCTATTCTTTGTAGGATAAGTGAACTCACAAATGGGAAAAATTGCCCAGCATTTGGCCTAGGCAAAGCAAAATCTGTCCACAGGGTTGGTTCTATGAGAAACTCCTCTGACATTTCTCTGGTCTGCAGGCATCTCCGTCCCCGCCCAAGGGCTTGATGTTGGAGGTACCTGCCTATTACCCATCCCCAGCTGTGGAATCTCACCTGCATCTTTGAACCTCTGCAACACTCCATGGGCTAAAACATTTTAAATTCTCTTTCTTTCTCCAGCATACGCTTATTTTCCTGTATTCTACTCTTTTTGGCTTGTTCTTCACTGGACAAGAGCTAAACAATGTGATAAATTCAGAATAATGGGAGCTAATGTGTAAATAGCACTTAAGGCACTTTGGCACGGTTTACTGGACACAGGACCATAATAACGGATAACTAACTGTTAAATCCTAGGCACTGTGATCATGTGGCAGGGGAGAGAACTTAATCACCTCTCAGGTACAGTTGAACCTTTATTTTATTTCAGTATATTATGGTGGTACAAATGTTTAGGTTATGTATATTGCCCTTGCCCCACCTGAGTCAGAGCTTCAAGTGCGTCCATCCCCCAGGCAGTGCACATCGCACCTGTTAGGTGTGCATATACCCATCCCCTCCTTCCCCCCCACCCCCACCCGACACCCAGTGAATGTTATTACTATACGTGCACTTAAGTGCTGATCAGTTAATACCAATTTGATGGTGAGTACATGTTACAGTTGACTCTTGAACAGCAAGGGTGGGAACTGCCTGGGTCCACTTATGTGGATTTTCTTCTGCCTCTGCAAGACCAACCTCTCTTCTTCCACCTCCTCAACCTACTTAACATGAAGATGATGAGGATGAAGGAGGATCTTTATAATGATCCACTTTCACTTCATAAATAGTAAATACATGATTATTTTTTCTTCCCTCCAATTTTCTTAATGTTTTCTTTTCTCTAGCTTACTTTATTATAATAATATAGTACATAATACATGTAGCATGCAAAATATGTGTTAATGGACTATTCATATTATCAGTAGGGTGGGACAGTAGCCTTTCAACAGTAGGCTATTAGTAGTTAAGTTTTGGGGAGTTAAAAGTTACATGTGGATTTTTGACTGTGTAGGGGGTTGGTCCCCCCGCACTATTCAAGGGTCAACTGTATACTGTGTGAAAGCATCTTATTCTACCCAGCTTGCTGTAGCTCAGTTCTCCTTGGACATCTACTCCCAAATGGAAAAACTGTGAAAATGAAGGACTCCCATGATGGGAGGTACTTACAAGGTATCTTTCAGAGGACACACTGACTAGGATGAGATCGTCACCAATTCGCACTTTCTCTCCCTCAGACCTCTGTTTGGAAGCAGGATGTATAGTCCACCAACAGGCTTCTCCTACACAAAGGCTCCTCAAGTTAGTCATTGCTTCACAGAAGCCAATGTCCCTGATCTTGTCCCTTGTCCTCCTTCCTCCTGATGACAACCACTCGTGTATACACATGCACACACGTACACACACGGGCATACACTAGACCTCAATTTCTATCTTATAACTATTCCAGATAGCTCCACATCTGTTCTTGACTCTATCATTTTCATTTTCCCTTGTGACAGAAAGACAGGGTTTGGGAAAGAGTATCAGAGGCCAGAAATTTTAGAAGCCTTTGCGTATTTTAATGCTATAGAAAAATGTTTTCTTTATAGTCTCTTCCAGATTTTTAAGAATTGATTTCATTGGTCTACTATATCTTTGCCCCACCCCACATGAAATTATACCAAAATATCAGTAAAGGGATTTTTTTGAAGGCTTTAATATGCAAGGACTCAGACAACAGGTGAAAAATTGATAGCAAAGAAGGGAAATCGATATTTTGGGAAAAGGACAGTAGATGGATACTGTTAGCCAAGAAAAAATTAAAACCCAAGTCTTCGAGTAAGAAAATGGAGAAGAAACCACTAATAAAAAATAGTGGTTCCTGCTATAGATTCTCCTCAGAAAGTCTCTGGAATTGGAGGTAATGGCTATTTGTGAAGGTAGAAGATGGGCTGAACATAGGAGCATGGGTGAATAACTAAATTTTACATCCCGATTAGTAAAACTCACGCCCCTTTCCCTCTGCTCTCATCCCCTCAGCTTCCAGAACGCCAGCTGCAAAGCTGAACCATGCTTCCTCCCCAAATTTGAGGATTACTTTTCAGGCAAGCCAAACTATCCAAGAAAAAAGATAATATGGTTCAAGGTCAACAGTGAGGTGTCCAGATCTTTGCCAGATTATCTAAAAGTGAGGCTTAGCAAATGACGAGCCAGAGCTAGTCAGATTTTCCTGCCTTTATCTGACATGAATGAAGACCAAAGATCACCCAACTCTGAGGAAAGACTCTAACACGAACAATAGGAACGAAACAAAAAGGGGGAAAAAAAAGAGACTTGGAGAAAAAGCTTATAAAGAATAAAACTTTAAAAAATCTCATAATTAATAATCTCAGAGATAAGAAAAAAGTTAACATTCATGAAACAGCTATAAAAGTATCCATGAAAGGATTCCTTCAGAGAAAAAGAAAAATACTCTTTGATCCTGAAAAAAAGGGAAAGAAATAAGAGGGTTGTAGGATAAAGCTGAA
Organism: Avahi laniger; assembly: GCA_963575035.1. Classification (NCBI taxonomy): domain Eukaryota; kingdom Metazoa; phylum Chordata; class Mammalia; order Primates; family Indriidae; genus Avahi; species Avahi laniger. Next base: position 11,833 of record CAUYSK010024355.1, read on the forward strand.
AACAATCTATCAGAGGGAAGAATGAAGAAAAACAGATTAGGAGTGAAAAGAGAATTAGAAAACCAATCTGGAGGAATTCCAGAAAGCAAGATCAGAGACAAAAAGAAAGGAGAGGAAATTAACAAAGAAATAATATTAAAAGTTTCCCAAAGCTGAGAAACGAGCATTTCCCGATTGAAAGGACCAACAGGGTCCGTAGTGCGATGGAAAACAAAGACCCACACTAAGGTCCCTTCCTGGGAGACTTCAGAACAGAAAAGGATCTACACCAAGACACGTCACTGTGGACTTTCAGACACCAGGGCAAAACAGGTGCTTAGTAGCTTCCAAAATATAAAAACAGGTCACACACAAAGGATCTGGAATCAGAATGTAGACTTCTCAACAGCCAGATTGTAAGCTAGAAGAAAGCCTTCAGTAAACTGAGAAAAAAAAAAAAAATTCCGATGTTGAATTAAACTATCGATTACTTGTGAAGCTAGAATTAGGAAACTTTCAGACAAGATTTTACCTCTCATGCATCCTTTCTGTAAAAGCTACTGGATAACTGTGTTCCACCAAAGTGAGGTGGTAAACCAAGAAGGTTAAAAAAACCAAAAACAAAACAACGACAACAACAAAATGAAATCCAAGAAACATGAAATCTCGGAGAGAGGCAAAAAGAATTCCCTGGGTGATGGTGGGTATTTCCAAGAAGATAAGAGTGAAAAAATAGATAATGTGACTGAATCAAATCAGGGGAGATTTTCAGTTCTATAGGAAGGACAGTGTGGAAATGAACGAACGACTGAATCACAGAAAATTAAGCAAATGAATAAGACAATTATTAACTACTGGAAAACTCTAAAGTGATATAATAAATTACTTGGTCAGGGGATAATATGAAGCTCATTTGCAAATATAAAAAAGTTACAGTTATAGCAATATAAGTAGTTAATATTGATTTGGCAGTTAAATAAAAGTAGATGTAAATATATTGAGAAAACAGGAAAGAGTGGAGTACAGGTGCTAAATTTTTATTAGGACATCCACAGATAATACCTAATCTGGAAATAACAAAATAGCAAGGTATATATATTATCCATAAACAAGTGGTAAGCGATACTAAAAGAACTAAAAGTAGATGTCTCAGAGAGGGAGGAATCCAGAGGAGCGAGGGCAGAAGACTGATGTTTTTAATAAGTTTAGGAGCACTATTTTTTTCTTTAAACTATGTATGGGTATTCCTTTGATTAAATTTTAAATTACATGACAAAAGAGGTTGACCTCTACATTTGAAGGGGAAAATGATGTGTCTTTTATGTACTCTGTGGACCACTGGAGAGTGTCCAGGCTGCAGGGGTTCCGAAGAGGCACACATAGGAAAATTATGTTGTTTTCCTCCTGTCTCCTGTTCTCTGTAGCCCAGGGACAGAGCCTCTCCCTAAGTCAACAGGATGGACCAGTCCATGGCCCTAAAAGATATAACAGGACTTTAAGTGTAGGTGTTTTAAATATTTCTTTCCTCCTATGTCCAAATTCCAAAGCTATGTCGAAACCCTAAAAACAAAACAATAACAAAACTTTAAGAGGAGAATGGAATAAACTGAGTCGCCCAAATCAAGGGTAAAATGATCATCAATTCTCTGTTAAGTTTAAGAATTTATTTTTGAGTGCATTGGAGAAAAAAAAAATTCCAGAATTGTTCAAAAAACTTTCTCCTGACATTTGCCTACAGATTCAACCCAACTACTGAGCAGTTTATTATTTACAACTCTGAAGAGGTTTCTGAGCCAAAAGTGCATTCATAGAATTATCCAGGCAGGAAACAGGATGCTATTTTCTGTTGTGATCCATGTGAATCTCATTTAGAAGTGAGGAGGCGCACCCTGGTAATACTGAACCTTATCTGAGCTGGATGTGCGTTCTCCTTCTCCCTCACAACTAGCCTTCTTCAAGGAGAGTATGAAATGCTTGAGGTGAGGCAGGTGAAATAAAAGTACATTATTTTAGGCTCTAGGTTTTCAGGCCAGTCAACTTCTGGTCAGTCAACTTGAACTTGGGTTGGCTCATGTGTTTGCCTGGTCTGTCAGTAGACTTCACACCATGTTCTGACTAATAATATTTTCTGCTGTTATTTCCCTTTATTTTTGTTCGAGGCCCCGATAATTAAATAAATTCCCCGAACTCTTGACTAAAAAGTGGTATTTCTCAATTTCTTCCCAACTCTCAAAAAGTATAAAGTCTTTTTACTGATATAAATAGAATGACCATATATGACTTTTCTGATGACGTGCTCCAAGACTGACAGCCGGTTTATATTTAGAGGCCAACTTACATTCAGAGTGTGGCACACTTCACTCATTTTGTAATTTTCAGCAAAGGTTGATAATACCTTAGAGGAAATTATATTTTAAAGATCACACTTAAGCTCAAAACAAAGAAACCTCTAATCAAATTCAAATATAATCTTATTTTAGGAAAAAAAAAACCATAATGGGCAGATGCCAATCCATTCTTTTGACTGGTAGGAAAATAAGAGGAAGAAGAGACAAAAAGGTTCTCCCCCAGGCACTCTTAGGACACCATTGTGCAAGATGCAGAGACAGCAGGTATATATAGTTTGGACTTGCTTTTTTTCCTAGATCAGATAGAAAAAAATCAGACAATTTGGATCCTTCCTTTATGAACAGACCCAATTTTAGAATAAAAAAATAAATTTTTGTTCTTTTTTGGCTACTCAACATTGGAATCCTCTCCCTATTAAAGGGAAAATGTCATGGTATTATAGACTAATGTTAATTAGACTCTTTCTACAGTGTGCCTTAGGAGGTTTTCTCTTCCCTGTTTTCTTTCTTTCTTCCTGCCCAAGTTTCAAGGCTGGGGCTCCAACTTTAGTGCAAGTTCTACTCAATATCTTTCCAGTAAATTCTTATTCTGCTTGAGTTAACCTGAATCAATTTCTGTTGTTTGTAACAAAAAATCCTGATTGGCACCTAGTCCAGCTTCTAAATGGAGCAGAAATTCCACATGTAATGCCCTTGGCTGATGGTCAGATTGTCCATATTTCCAGCCACAGGGAGCACCCTCTATCTCAGGGCCGGCTGTTCCTCTGCTGGCTAATTGCAGATGTTACCAAGTGGTTTTCTCCTTTGAAGTGAAAGGTGCCTCCTTTCAACTTCTCCCCACTGCTCTATTGGTCTTTGGAATAACCCACAGGAGGTCAGCACCTTCTTCAGGACCCACCTATTGACTGTGTTTTTGAATGCACTCAAAAAAAGAAAACGAAAATCTAGTGGTTCCCAAAAGATATCATGCATACCACTGGTGGTAGAAGGCAATTCAATGACATTGAATTATATAGTAAAAACTTTATTTTATTTTTACTACCATTTTAAGCTTTCTGATTCTATCAGAGAAAAATTTAAAGTTTGGAACTAGTATATCATTAACACTTTTCTAATGTTTGTCAACATCTCAGTTATTTAACAGCATGGGTTTCTTTTCATTATATCTACTTCCATGGAAAGCAATGCCAGTTTTCTACTTTAAGCAATAAGTTCAGTCTGTAAAATTCTAAGTACAAAAGTAAGTAAATTTAAAGAAAAACAAAGTAAATGATATTAAAATGATACCCTGGAATGGCAAAATCATGGTAGTGGATGTCATTGACTAATGTTTGGGAAACACTACTTTAGAAATAGCTTGTTCATTGCAGAATAAAATGAGACTACTCCTTTGATCTAGACGCTATATTCATTTCTTAAGCCCTTAGTATGCTACCTTTATTATTATTTTCTTTTTTTAGCAGTTATTTAGTATCATTGTTTATCAAGAAGGACCTGTCTACTTACTTTCAGTATCAAGTGCTAAAAAATAATTTTTCTTTGAGATTCTGGCAGGCTGTGGTTAAAGCATTATGTTCTCCTACATTCTTAGTTCCAGTGTTTTCATCACAGATTCTTTCTTTAGTTCGTTATTCTCCTTGGAAATGAGTAACACATTAAGGGTCCTTCTCAAAAGCCCTTAGCCCTAGACCCCACTGAGCAGGAGATCTGGGAATGTGGACTTACCTGTGGCATGTTCCCGTAGACCTACGTCGAAGGCAAGTTTATCTGTCTGGGATCTTGATGTAGTCAAACATGTTAGATACTGTGAGAAAAGAACAGATGCTGGTGAAGTCACGCTCTTCCACTGGCTCTTGATAACTCACCACTAGTTGGCTTCCAGTTAATTTCAACAATGAGCTGCACTGAAAAGAGCTCGTTTATCTTACTCATTACAAAGTTAATTGATACAATGGTTTAAGAAAATACTTTTATAATACATTAAAACCTCAAAGATATTCTTTCTGATGACCTAGTGATTTAACTATGGAAGTATATGTTTTAGAAATGAATTTGAAATATTAAAGATGCCTTAGTTCGAAGATACTCTGAGGAACTTTTAAATTAGGAACGATATAAAGGGAACATAAATGACCCGTAATAATGGTAAGGCTAGATAAGCTTTGATATTTCTATTTTATGGAATATTATGTTATTAAGAGTATTTATCAAGATTGTATAATAGCATGGAACAATGTTCATAATACATTGAACTAAAAAGTAATATGTAAAATAGTACATTTATATAGTTAGCATGTACACAAAAATGTAAATGCCTAGCAACCGGACTAAAAGGAATTACACCAAAATAACAGAAGTTAACTTTAGAAGAGGGGTGGGAGAGGACTTGGATGATTCCATCATTTCTATTTATTTTCCAGCTTTGAATTTTTCTATGAACTTTAAAATTTCTCAAAATAATGTTTATGGTTTTTTTCCTGATCATAAAAACACATGTGCAGGTACTTATGAATGATTTTTAAAAGCCTGTTCCCCGTCTCCTTTACTGATGGGCACAGACACACATCTCAGACTGGGAGGCAGATGAACCCTTGGGATGTGCCTTCTCAGCTGTACTTCTAGTTTTCTGCAAGAGGAAGATGGAAAATCATTGCATTGCGCAAAGTCATATCTCACAGGCTTTATTTTCAGAATTATTCTTATAAGGAACTAGCCTGTATAGAGTTTATGTTAACTGTGAGTGGGATTTTTCTTTTTTTAAGAAAAGGTAAACTTAATTATAAATAATATAATGTAAGCCTTCATATTTCTACCAGGATGTTAGCCTGAATTTCAAATTCCTGAGGTTCTGTTTATTCTGTTTAGGTAGGTAAAGAGAAGTGTTAGTTAGGGTTTTATTTATCCTATGGATAAACACAGATTCTGAAACTGCCACTTCTCAACTCCAGAGATTGTTGGAGTACAAAGTTTCCCCACTCTTAAACACGTCCCTGTCTCCTACTCAGATACACTTGCATTTGATCGCTCTTTGTCCTCTGTCTTTGCCACGAAGGACTCCAACAGATGAACGATCAGGCTGAAAGGTCAGCGTCTTACCAGTGCTCAGGAAAAAAAAAATACTGCAATAAATAAATTATTTAAGAGGCAGCTGTTGCTCCTGCTGCCAATTTGATAGTTCAAGCTTTGGGATGAACTTTGCATCTTGCTGCAGGTGTAGATGTATGAAAATAAAGTCTTGAATTAATGTATCAGTTTTCCACTGGGGCTAGAGAAAGACGACAAATCTTCCTTACGCTGACAGATTAGGAATCGAGAGTAAACATTATTGGAGTTGGCACATATTAGTTTTGATTGAGATCATAATAATATTCTTAATACTTACTGCAAAAGGTCTGCAATACCTGTAGTTTACAAATTACATTTATCTAAAACATGCAAATTTTTTCAAGTTACACTGGCTTATCACCATTGTGATTAATTCTGGTTCTAGAATCCTGATTAGTAATAGTTGATCAGTTTTCTGTGACTACCTTGCCCTTTTCTTCCTCCTTCCTCTAGATTAACACAATGCCTCTAAATTCTTCCAGAACTGAAGGCAATGGATGTCATTCAATTTCTTTTAGGTAGGTCAAAGAGGAGAAATGTCACAAACATCCCATTTTATTTGTTTTTCTTTTATCCTGGTTCTCCTTATATACTAACGAGATCAATTGCTCCTTCAGTCATTTTATCATTCATTCATCCAACAAATATTTATTGAGAATCTAGTATATCCAGGCACTGCACCTGGCCGGGTTAAATTTAGCGAAATAAAATAAAAAAGACGTGGTTCTGTTCTTCGTGAAGTTGGAGACAGGGCATCAGACATTAAGCAAACACAAATATATAATTGCAACTTGAGGTACGTGATGTGAAGGAAATGCTAAGGCGATAATGTGCTATAATTGGTTATATTCCAATTGCTCCTGCTGTTTCCTTGGAGTTGCTGGTTTCCTGTACTCCCCGGCCCCACCCCTTCATTCTTCCCTCCTCCTTGAATGGTGAAAGTGGACCTCAGATGTGCTTACCATTCCGCTGAAAGAGTGCCTCAGGAGAATTGCATGTCCGTAGAGCAGGGTCCTGTGGCCACCTCCTTGTGCTGCCTGTGGGGATGACAGGAAGATGTCAGCATCCGCCAGCTCTGGCTTCTCCGAGAGCAAAGCAGCACGAGAATTCTGGGAGACAGACTACGAGGAAAAGACCCATCGCAAAGCTCCCAAGGAATTCGTTCTAGAAGCAAGTGGCCGGCCGGCGGGCGGAGGGAGACTGGTGCTCACAGCCATGCAACGTCCTTGGGAGAGGGTGTGTGGGGCCAAATCTCTCCTCAGAAATGGTGCTGCCCAGGATCACAGAAACGCAGAGCTGCTCTACCAGGCAAGCATGAAAATGAGACGAGTACCGCTTACCTTCCTTTGAAACTTCTCAGAAGCGTTCAGAGAGAGAGAAACAAACGTGATGTAGCTACGGCCTAGCGACAGCAAGGCAATGCGGTGGGCAGACACGCGGTCACATTCTGTGCCGTTCCATCTTTCCCTCCAAGGCACGCGTGCCTTCTGCCCACTCCCTTACCCAGGTCCTTTCTACACACATCTCACCAAGGACAGTGAGCTCTGAAATCCAGGACTTTAAAAGGGCAACCAGTTACACAGAAATAGATCCTTCGGTCAAAAGACCATCCGGTACCTTTTCTGCCTCACTGGCAGCTCTCTGGCTGTTTGCTCAGGGGCTGCCCAACAGTGGGAGAGGGAGGCGTGAGAGGAAGACAAGGCCCAACATGAAGCTGTTTGTGTCTTTTCTTATTTCTTCCCTTCATCTGATTCACATACTACTACACTGAACTGAAGAGGACAAGACAGCACTATAATTTATTCTAGTCAGAGGTGAGTAGGTAGCATGGAAAAAATCTACAGAACATTCTAGAATTTTTTGGCATCAACATTTCCAACGTCTTACCAAGTCTCTCCTCATCATGCTAACCTATTCTCAGAGACAGTCAACATTTTTTGATCACACCCTCCTTTCAGGAGAAGATATTTGATATCTCAAATAGGCCCTCCCTCCCCAAACATGCATAAAAAGAGAATCCAAAGCTTGAGACAAAAATTAATTATGAAGAGAAATTCTAGCATTTTCCTTCTAGACAGCCTGTTTTATTCAGAGCTACAGACCAGCAGACGAAGGGCTGGCTTGGGGTTCTGCCCGTCCCCCGTGTCCACCTCCAACCCGAGCAGCGAGCGGTGCGGAGGAAGGGGAGATCAGGCTTTGAGTAATGTTATTTTGACTCTATTTGGATTAACAGAACCACTCTGTCAAAGAGATGGTTTTTCATGTCATACAACAAGCCTAAAGAAAAGAAAAAAGATAAAAGTGGTATCGTGTTCAAAAATAGCTGGTAACTAAATATAAATGCGACTGTGCTTTTTTCCCACAGCTATAGAGATACTTAAGTATTCTCCAGGCTTTGATACTACAGAGGAATTACAATGCTCTTCACAATATTTCCAAATTTCTTGAAACAATTTGCACTAACTTTAGTTTCTGTATTTACAAATGTGTCAACAGCTTACATTAAAATTAGACATGCTAAATAATTTTCACATCTTGTCTAACCAAAATTGGCCCTATCCACTTGTGTTATTACAAGTTGATTGATGGTTCCCAATGGCTTACATTGTAGGCATATGCTCCCAAAGCAGTCCTACATCTCACAATGAACTGCTAAATCATATTTCCTACTGTTAACCGTGGGTCACACATTCCTCCAGTTCTTCTTTGTTCCTATCAACTCTGTAATGATAAGTAGCAAAGAGTCAAAAGTTGCTGACCCCAAAAAGTGGCATGGAGCAGCTTGTGCTCCTCTTCTCTGGCACTACTTGAAACATCTCTAGACCCTAATGTCCCTTACTGATGTCCCAACAGAAAAGCAGAGTGACTAAAGTACCCCCCAAGGACCAAATGGGAAGTGCAGAACCCCAGAGCCTTCACCTCCCAAATCCTCCCTCCTCCGAGGCGGTGGTTCTTACAGGCTGGTGTAGAGCAGCATCGCCCAGACTCCACTCCACACTGTCTGCTTCACTTGGCCTGTTGTGTGGCCTGAGAATCTGCCTTTCTAACAGGTTCCTGGTGACACTGATGCTGCTGGTGCAGGGCCCATGTTTTGAGAACCACTGCTTCAAGAGATCAAGTCCCAGTGCTAGAAGAGCACAGCAGCTTTTCCTGCAGAAACTTTGATAATTAGCATCATGGTGCTCGTCACCCTTGGGCGCACACCGTGCATCAAATGCTTTATGTACCACCATAGTTCACTCTCAGCAACTTTTCAAGGTAGGAATGATGTCCCTCATGTTGTATGCAAGGAGTATGATGCTCAAAGAAGGTAACCATAGTGCCTTGTCTCACAGCTGATATGGTGGTGGGATTTGAACTCAGGGTTAATGTAAGAACCTGAGATCATTTGGCTCTACTTTTTATAGTATGCTCATTTGATTGCTGTCTGCAAAACCCATGTACAAAGTGCCAATAAGAATAGGCTAGGAAGATACCTCCTCAGCTGCCTCACGGAGGTGAACTGGTATAGCTGGGACTTAATGAGCTCTGAGCATATGGCAGGCACAGAGCTGTGCCAAGTGTTACACATGAATCATGTTATCTTCTTAGCGCTGCAAAATGACTACAGTCATCAACCTTATTTTACAGTTATACAAGCTGCTCCATTTTACAGTTGTACTAACTGAGGCTTAAAGTGATTAACTTGCTCAAAATCATACAGGTTCCAAATTCAGAGCCAGTATTTAATGACGACAAGGGCACTTAACTACAGCTATACTGTCTTTCTGTAGTTTGGTGGGGAAGGTAAGATTTGTGAATAAAAATCATGCTACAAATGGAAATGGCATGCCCATCAGAGAGGCAAGACAGTGTGTTGGCATGGACCAGGAGGATGGAGAGGGTGTCGCAGAAGAGCTTTATTGAAAAGCTGGACCACAGCTTGCTGGTAGGACTGTTGAAATGACTGCACAGTGAGAAAGAGGAACACACTGGGTTGAAGGCCCGGAAGGGGAAAGGACAAAGCACACGTGGAGACTCAGCCCAGCCGCTGGCCAGCGCTGGGTGGGTGAACGGAACAGCCAGAAACACGTTAGGACGCAAGTGAGGGGTGGTCAGAGGGCTGACTAAGGAGGGCTAAGACTGGCTGAGTCAGTGAGTGCACTCTGTTCCACGGCCAGGGGACACTGGAGTAGGTTTTTGAAAGGAGAGTGTGACAATCAAAGCTGGACTTTGGAAGGGACCCTGACTGCAAAATGCTGGAACAAACGGAGGGATGAATGAAGCCCTAGCGGCAGAAAAGATCCTTCTCTGAACGTTTCCATGAACTAGTAGGAGGGGCAAACCAGACATCCCGGAGTCAACCTTCGCTCCTTTCTCCTCCTTACACCCCACAGCCAGTCCAAAGCACCTTCATTGCCACCTTTAAAATATTCTCCTATCTCCCTCCGCGGCACCCTGCTGCCGCCCATCTGGTCCCCCCTGCCGTGGGTGGCACCACATGCGGCCTTCTAGGGCCTTAAGTGCAGTCTTTCGACTGAATCCAAATTTTACAGAACAAATCCTTTAATTAAAAGGGATGAAGCAGAGAAAGATGAAGCTTTTCTTGCCTCCCTTGGTGCTTAAGAAAGAACAATCTTGAAAATCAGAAAGCCGCAGGTTCCCCACCTGAGTTGTCGGTGCCTCCTAACTGCTCCCGGCTCTGCGCCTCTCCTTTCAGCCTGAGCTAACACGGCAGCCACAGCCATCCTTTAAAAACTGTAGGTCACGTCACATGACTTTCTTCCTCAACCTCCCCCAGCCCCCGGTGCCTTCTTATCATACTTAGAGCACAAGTATAAAGCCCTCGCAGGAGTTGGCAAATTTTCTCTGAAAAAGGCCAGATAGCAAATATTTTGGGTTTTGTGGGCCACATATAATCACTGTCATACAATCCTTTCTATTTTTTTAAAATTTTAAACCTTCTTATTAAAATTTAAAAACCAATTTTGAAGGATTATACACAAACGGGCTGCAGGCTGGATTTGGCCTGCTGGTTGTAACCTCCCAATTCCTGCCCTGGGCTGACCTGGTTCCCTCGCGCTGTGTAACTTCGCCCACCAGCAGCATGCTCCTCATCACTCCATGTGCTCCAGCCATCCTGGCCTTCCTCTAATTTTCAGATAAGCATGCTCCTGCCACAGGGCCTTTGCACATGTGCTTCCCTCTGCCTGGAATGCTCCTCCTCCAATTTCTCATGGTTAATTGCTACCCTTTATGCAGTTCTGGGCTCAGAACTCGTTATGTAAGCCTTCTACAAGAACAATCACCCTTACTCTATCACATTTTTTATCATCTCTCATGGCATTTATTATTTTTGATATGTATCTACCTTCTCTCTCCCTAGAATATAAGCTCCATGAGTATGTTGTGTCCAGGCACATCATTTTTATCAGTGTCTGGCACATAGGAGACAGACATTAAATATTTCCTAAGTCAATGAATAAATAATTGGAGGAGGTGGTCCTTTTGTCTCCATTTTACAGATAGGAAAAAAAGAGGTATAGAGAATTTAAGAAACATTCCCATCGTTGGTTTATAAGCAGTGAATGTGGGTTTGAACTTGAGTCTACTCTTTTCACTCTTTGAAACTAATTCTAGAATAACATTCCAGGAAAGATGTGATATGCTACATAGAAGATCATTCCTGAGGGAGGTCCAGTCTTTGAGACCCTGAGACTTTATCAGAATAGCAGTCCCATCCCTGCTACGAGTGGCCTTGGCTGTTACCGTTGGCAGAAGAAGATTTAGTTTCACCTCATGGGATGGCGGGATGGGGTCAGGAAACAGCTCATAAAAGGTTCTGAGGACATGTCCAGAGGAAAACTGTCCCACTAGATCATTAATTCAATCATCTAGCCTATAATTTCAAGATTAATTTTCATCACTGACATTTCTTTTGATAGTTCCCAGAGGACACAGCCTCCCAGCAAGATAAACCAGATACAGCAACTAGAGGGGAGGGGACTGTGCTTCTATCCAGCCACACATAAATGTTTCAAGACTGTTTGATCTCTAAGCCACCTTCTTTTATGGTCTGGGACCCTAAATTTCACTTTGGGGGTTCCAGGATCTAAGAAATATCTCAAAGCCCCAGGAAGGCTCGTGGCTGAACCTAATATAGTTGACCAAGCTTCAGGGGCCATGTTTCTGGGAGGTGCTGTGGGAAATAAAGTCATTTTCTATTTGTGGATGTGTGTGCTCTAATTTTCTCTTCTTTTCACACCTCACTTCTGTTCTACTCTTTCAGGCTATCAAAGAAAGAAAGGGGTCTTTCTAGAAGGTCACAGAACAACATTTCCTGAACAGACTGGAGGCTCTTTATATTGCTTGGAAGATTTGCATTTCTTTTGGTACAAGTGACAACTAAATAATAACAATGCCCTATGAGTAAAAAACAATGTCTAATGGTAGAAATAAACAAAAACAAGTAACCCAGCATATTCAGTTAGAAAATAATGAAAGAGTCTACTAATGATTGCTACAAAATATTAAATTTTTAGAAATTAGGTGAGTGCAACCTTCAAAATGAGAACACAAAACTTTGTTGCATAAAATAAAATTTGGTGACATGGAAAGGTGTACTTTGTTACAGAATGAGAACACTAATATTTATACATGCAGAGTCTCCTAAATGTAACTTATAGATTTAATGTAATTTTCATTAAAATTCCAATAGGATATTTTGGAATTCAACAAAACTGCTGTAAAATTAATCTTAAAATATAAACAGTAAGGAACTTTTATCCTGCAAAGGACCCGTATTTTAGTAAATGTTACAAAGCAAAATTAATTAATTCACTCTGGTACTGGGTCAGAAAGAAGAAGGTAGCACAATATAGACAGTTCATAAACAGATGTGACTATATGAAAATGTAGCACATGATAAAGCAGATTTTCAGCACAGTAGGAGTAAGGCAAGATTATTAAGCACATATCTCTGTGATACGTGAGTAGCAAATCAGAAAAGCATTCAGTGAGATCCACGGGACACATAGAAAGAGATTCTGTATGGATAATAGAGTTAAATATTTCATTTTAAAATTAAATTCTAGAACTAGCATATGATAGAATAAATAATTTACATCCTTTACAAAGTGAATACTTATCCATGCTTTGAAGAAACAGATATGCTCAGAGGAAATAAAAGATATGATTGTACCAAAATTACTGAACTTCAGCACAATGGAAACACCAACATTTAATAGGCTACAGACAGACTTTGTATCACTATGACAAAAGGGTTAAGATCTCATTGAAATGTAGGAAAAAAACAGGCCTCAAGAAGTAGGCAAAGGATATGAATAAATGATGCATATCAAGAAAATTATAACATATGGAAAATATTCTATCTCTTCTAGTGATGAAAGAAATGACACTTAGAGCAACTTTGATTTATCATTTTACATCTACAAAATTTGCAAAAGTGGGGGAAAAAACCCAATGCTGTCAGAGTTGCAATTTAGCTGACATGATCCTATGCAAGGCGGCACGAGTACAACCCTTTTGCAAAGCAATATGGTAATATATAAAAAGGGCTGTAAAGAAGCCCGTAACCTTTGCTGTAACAATTCTACTTCTGGGAACAATTCAAGAGAATCAAAAAAAAGTATGCACGCAGCTGGAATAAGAACAGTGTAATGGGGGAAGCAAAATGAACTTGGGAAGAACCTAAGTATCTCCACCCTCCCCCGCAAATTATCTAGTAAATCATGGGGCTTCTTCAGGATGTTCTATCCTGCAACCATTAAGACAACAATGACAGAGGCTATGTGGAAACACAGAAAAATGTTTATGATAAGTAGAATACAAAATGCCTTCAATTATTTACATATATGCAATAATGATAAGGAAACCTATAAAAATGAAATACTCATTTGGTTGGTTGCACAACCATTGGGCTTTTTCCTTTTCTAAGATTTTCTATAACACTATTATGTCCTCATCTCAATGAAAAGTGTACACGTGTGGGGTGACAACATCATGTTATATGTGTTTAATGAAATGGAGTGCTATAAAAGTATTTTGTTTATTCCTCACACTTTCCATTGCTCATGGGTGTGATTAATTTGCCAGGATCCTCAGTAAATACTGTACCCCTGAGTGGCAGATGGGGGAACGTATCTAGCGTGTGTGCTTTAGGCACCGACTCTCCCGGTGTTACATGGAGAACCTAGAGAGGCAGCCTTTGTTCAAGACACCTGAACTGCTCCTTATAGCTCCCTCAGGCTCAGCACCAGGCCCCACAGGGACTCGCTCCTGCTTGGGTCTCAACCCTACTGGCTCCTCCGACTGCCCCTCAAGGACTCTTCACTTTGGATCCTATTCTTATCTCAGGGGACTTGGTCCTACGCTCTTTCATGCTTCCCAAGGCTGCCTCACCCAGCTCTGAGATTCCAGGTCCACCTTCCTCACCTGGTCAGCAGATCACCCCCTTCTGGCCAAACTCTGAAGACCCCAATAAGCAACCCACTTTTCTAGGAGGAGTGGATGGACAAGGCTGGGCAGTGCCTCTCTGGCTCAGATGACACTGAAGGAATTGATGGGGCAGTTTCCAAACAGGTCTTGGATTGTAAACGCCTGGTAACAGGGACAACTTTTCCTCTTTAATGATAGATAAAGAAGGACTTTGTTATAATACATTGGAAATTAGAAAATTTAGCCCAGGGGTGGGAGGGGCATGTGCACAGGTTAGTATGACTTGTGATTAGGAGTCAGAGCCAGGAATTACTGCACTGCAGCCATCCTAATTCCCTGAAATCAGGTGTGAAGCCCTGGAGAGGCCAATGGGGGACACTTAACCTGCTTTTTCATCATCATTTTTGGAGCAGATACTCAATTCCTCAAGTGGGTAACTGCCAAATCCTGCTTTTCCTGGGCTGAACAGAGATGCTGCCTATTTCCCATGGCTCTCAACCTTGGCTATAAAATACTACACAAGAAGAAGGTATCGTTTTAATTTGACACCTTGATTTTCTACTTATAATGGGATGGTTAATATGAATCTAAAACCAACAGTCAGAGGTGCCTAAGCCACTGATTACAGAAAGCTTTGTGAGAGGTTTCCCCTCTAAGAAATCTTCCGAGTGAGTCTGGGGCAACCCAACCAGGACTGTGCAGGCCCTCAAGATAAATGCATTTGAAAGAAGGCTACATCCTTGGTGTCTTTCATGGGCATCTTGGGATATTGTTAAAAACTGAAATCATGAAATAGCATTTTAATGAAGTTCAGAAAAGAGAGGGAAAGTGATATCTCCACTTCCCCAAATTCAGTGTCATGGCAATCTGTCTTGGTAAATCAGCAGTTGCCTTACGGAAAAGACAAACTCAAATGTCAGAGGCTATAAGGCACAAAAGGACATCCCTTTATCCCCCCACCAAAAAAAGTTGGCTGTGTTTGGTGGCAGGAGGAC